>LGTU01000098.1:12500-70487 GCA_001314425.1 Phytophthora pluvialis | reverse complement strand
CAAGTGTCCTCGCTCCGGTCAAGCCCAGCGTGCTCACTCCCTCCTCTCCGTCCAGCCTCACGGTGTTCAAGATCCATACCTTCCATCAAGTGCATGTATCTTGTGAGCTAATGGTGCTTTGGGTCTTTTGCTGAACTGGAACAACTTAAATCGGGAAAGCAGAGCAGCTGATGACTGGTATGTTGGCTTGTCACCTAATGCATCTTGCACGTTTGTAAGACTCAGGTTTGCTGAGTACATTTCAGAGTCGTCTTGAGCCATTGCAACCGTTTTAGTACGGGCAGCTTTTTTAGCTCTGGCCGTTTGCTTGGGGCGACCACGTGACCTAAGCGGGCCCGCCGCCTCAAAGGCATCATCGCGTGCCAGTTCCAAAGTTGTGGCTAGTCCGCCCGACTCAAAGCCCGACTGGGACTGGTTGCCCGACTGGAACTGGTTGCCCGGCTGGCCCGACTGGAACTGGTTGCCCGACTGAACCGACTGGGTGCCCGACTGGATGCTATCTTGAGTTATATCTGCTGCATCAGCCTGTGAACCATGATCTGATTGTCGCGACGACAGATGAGTAGAAGGCCGATCGTCTAGCAAATGTCTTGTTGGCCTTATCCACCACCTGGACACAAGCATTGATCTACAGACACAATAGCAAAAAACAAAACAGCATGTAGACAATTAGTACATGGACCGAAATTGACCGAATGAACCTTACTGAGCTCGACCGGTCCCGAATGGACCCGAATAGGCCCTACCGTACCTGCGCCTTGCATCCTTGACTTCAAGTCTCCTGTCGAGGTCTTTTGCTGCCTGCTTGAGACTTGTACTTCCCGTGGTGCGTACAGACAAATGCCTTCACGTACTGACCCCACTCGGCGGGGATTCTATCCGCCTTCGAGTTCATCTTGTCCATCGAACTGTTTCGTTCGGCAACTGAGGTGTTTGTGCGCTTACGGAAGACCTGTCAAACATGGATATGGATTAGAGCAGTTGTTAGACGAACACAGTCAAGCAAATACACTGGAGGCGTACCTGAAACGCCTGAGCTTGGTAGGCGGCTTGATAATCCTCGAGGGCCTGCCAAGACGAAAATTCCGTCTTCTGCGGCGGTGAAGATACAACCAGCGGTGGACCACTACCCTCACTCATGTTAGCGTCGCTTCCGTCGACTCAGCGCGATTCGGGGCAGGTGGGTCTGTCGAATCAGCACCACTGGGGACTGGTGATGGCTGCCATGCATCTTCGGTGGAGCTCTCTGAAGCGTCGCCCTCATTCTCGTCGAACTCGTACGCGACCAGACGGCGCTTTTGTGAGGCACGCAGTCGCATCCCCATTCAGCACCCGCGTTCGGCGGCGGGGCGGGGGGGGGCACGTGTCCTGTTTGGGGAGGGGAAGCGTGAAATGATTCTGTGGTTGACATCGGATATACGTCGGCTATACGCTATACTCTGTACGGTTACGGCTCAATCATCAAATCCGCACGAGCCGTTGATTTGGGAGGAATAGGGTAATTCTCATTCGGGCAAAATACTCACTCTCTTTAAAGAAACCTTGAAATGGTGGATAAGTATCATTTCGTTTTGTCTCATTTGGTTACGGGCCAAAGGCATGAGGTTCTTGCTCGTAGAGCAAGGTGCCGAATGGCAGCCCTATGGGATGGTGGGAGGGTTGAAAATGCTTGAGCGTGCCGCAAGCAAGGAGGTTGATGTGACGCTGATGGCCACCAGCCGTCCAGTGTGAGCTTGCGTGGCGGCACTCTGGTCGCAGGATGCCTTGGACGGAGCCGATGCGTGGCTTGCTCGCTGTGACCGTCAACCACGACTTCTCGGGGAACTCTGCCTGCTGGGACGCGAGTCCCAAAGCGGTTGTCGCCTCTTGTGAGCGTTGTCCGTTGAACAACCGATCTTGTCCGAAACGGCTTGCCTTGAACAGTGAATGCCTTCGGAAAACTTATTATCCGCTTGTTCTGTTCGTTCGCTGAGCTTACTACACGTGGATAATACACAATTGCAATGTGGCTGTACCATGGCTACCAATGGCTGTTGCCATCTGACCCCACGAGCGTTCGCCCGGATGGTGAGCTTGTGGCCTCTCAACGTATATGGAGAACTCTATCCCGACTGCACGGATGAAGTCACGGGCTTTTCCGTGGCCGAGCACTTCCCGCCGCTCGCCATTCGAGTCGCGTGGCGATCCTCACTTTCGAACTCGCCTCCAACCAAGCAAGTCTTCTCTTCAATCAATCCAAGTCAACAAGCATGAAGTTCGCCGGAGTTATCGCGTCCATGGGCCTGCTGGGCGTGGCGGCTGCCGGGTCGGGCGAAGTTGTGCAGCAGTCGACTCCGGACGTGACCCCCGCTGCGACGGAGACGGCGTCGTCCTCTCCATCGTCGGTCGAGGCTGGCAACTCGACCTTTGCTCGCTTCTTCGACCAGGAACGTTTCCACGAGATGTTCCCGGACGCCGTGGAGCTCTACAACTTCAACGGCCTCGTAAACGCCGCCAACAAGTACACGGCGTTCGCTAACACGGGCAATGACACCGACGACAAGCGCGAACTGGCCGCCTTCCTGGCCCAGACGGCGCACGAGAGCGACAACTTCAAGGCCCCCGAGGAGTACGCGCGCAACACGTACACGGTGTGGCAGTACTGCGACAACACCACGTACCCATGCGCCCCAGGCCGTCGCTACCATGGCCGTGGCCCCATTCAGCTCTCGTGGAACTACAACTACTACAACTGCGGCAAAGACCTTGGCATCGACCTCCTCGACAACCCGGGGATCGTCGCGAACGACACGGCGGTGACGTGGATGACGGCGCTCTGGTACTGGATGACCCCGCAGGGCGGCCGCGTGATCCACGACGTCGTCGCCGGCGTGAACGGCTTCGCCGAATCCACCGACATCATCAACGGCGCGCTCGAGTGCGGCCCGAACGCTCCCAACACGGCCAACGAGCAGCAGCGCATCAGGTACTTCACCAAGATGTGCGAGGCGCTGGACGTGCAGCCCCTGGGCAACACTTCGTGCAACGCGTAAGACGGCGTCGGGAGCGTGTACAAACTAAAATGAATGAGCAAATGTCATTTCTTCATCAGGTTTTCACGTCAAAAGCTTGTCAACTCTGTCTATCCTAGCTTTCTCACTGCAGCGCCGGTAAATGTGCTCGTCCCACACGGGCGCCCAGTAGCACTCGACGTTGGCGTCGAAGCGCACGCCGTCGACGATCCAGCAGTTGTGCGAGACGTTGGTCACCGTCGTGCGGTGCAGCGCGCCTCGCTCGTCCAGCGTGCGCAGGCCGTAGGTGTCGTTCGTGTACTCGACGGTGTCCTCCATCTCCATGACCGTCAACTGCTCGAACTTGGTCTCGATCTCGTCGATCGAATTTACGGGCGTGTAGCGCAGCAGCAGCGAGTGCTGCCACGGGGCAACGACGCCGTCGTTCGGGCCCGCGAAGAAGTGCGCGGACTTGAGGCGCAGGAAGTTGGCCTTGCGACGGATCTGGGCCAACTTGCACGTCAAGTCGCCGTCGTCGCAGTGGTTCAGGTTGTTCAGGTACGGCAGGTACTGGTTGTTCGCGATGAAGTACTTGTCGGCCGGCTCGCGGTTCATGTTCATGAGCGAGTACCGGGACTGCAGCGTCTGGTTCGCGTCGAGCAGCGCCAGGTCGTGCTAGATCTTGCCGCGCCAGTCGGCCGTGGTGTAGCTGGAGAAGTTGAAGGTGTCCGTGGTCAGCAGCTGCGGGCCCAGCACGTTCACCATGATGTAGAGCGGCACGACGTCCGCCGCCTGGGGCCCGTAGAACATGCCGTTCTGCATGCCGGCCAGACTCACGAGCGAGTGCACCTTGTGGTCGTCCATGATCTCCACCACGGCGCGTGCGATGCCGCCGCCCTGTGAGTGCCCCACGAAGTGGTAGCCGCCGTCGAAGCGCGAGTCGTTCTTGACGATGCTGCGGATCTCCTCGATGGCCAGCGGGACCTGCGCCGTCACCGACTGCACTGAGCACTCGTTCTCGCAGAACGTGAGGCCACGAAGACGCGGCCTGCAGCGGTGAGGTTGGCCTTGGTGTTGCGTCCGTTGGTGGCGTTGCCCGTGACGCCGTGGAAGAAGAAAACCGGCAGCTCCGAGTCCGGGACGGAGCCCGCGGAGACGGCGGAGGCGGCAGCGTATGCGGCCACTGCGATGAGGAAGGCTTGGATCTCCATGACGGGGGTGGAGAAGTGGAAGACTTGGATCTTCGCAAAGTCAAAAGGCTTGTGAGCAGTGCTCACTGAGCACTCGGTCAGTGCTGAGCTGAGAGGCAGCGGAGACCATGGTCCGGCCGGACGTCGTCTCTCACGGCAACGGGATCAGGCAGATCAGACCTCGTCATGTACAAGTGTGCCTGTGTTGGGGGCTAACAGCGCCGGATCGTAAGGTCCAGGACACGCCAAAGTGCATTGCACAGTGCATTATGCACTGCAACCAGGTGCACATCTTGGCAACGATGCTGACGGCCGCTTCTGCGGGGGGGGATACATGTACCGCGCCTAGACGAGGCGATTTCGACACGCGCCCGAGCAGCAACGTTGTCGATCGCTTCCTTGCTGAAAGGTCTGGTGTGGTGTGCCAGCAATGGGACAGAGGAAACGCGCCAGTTGATTGAGAGCACAGGGACAGCAGCAGGGACTCGTGAGCGGCTTGCAGAAAGCAGTCGATGTCTCAGTGGTGTAGATATCAATCATGGTGCATGCGACGAGTCTCCATCTGTGTCCGTGGATACCTACGCGTTAACCCTTTAGCTTAAGGTCTTCGTCGTGCAGTTTCTCGAAAACGAGCAGCGTGCGTACGACGGCTCCGAAGCATCAAGCGACGATATAATCGCTGCCGCAGGCCAAACCATCGACGAAGTTCTTCGCGAGGCCGGGGGCATTTGTGCTTCACTTGGTGCGTCGGACGAGCCCGTTCACAACAAAACACACTGGTCGATATGTACAATCAACTCAATAATACTGTCAGTCAGCCACAACCAATGCAGTGGTTGAAATGTTTGCTGAATCGTGTCCAATGCTCTTCACGACAAGTTGCGCGTCTCGCTCAGTTGCCGGTAGGGATTTCAGTCTCTACATTACGATATCGGTCAGAAGACATGACCTTGCTCATGGATCCCTCGGCTCAGTCGATCAGCTTCGAACTGATGTCGTCGTCAAGAAAACTCTGTTTGCTAGCCGTGACCCGACTGAGTTCCGCCATGAAGCAGACTTGTGGGCGACGTTGAACCAGCCGAATTTGTACAGCGCATGCCACGTATCCATTGCATTCAACAACGACAGCGTTTGGCAAACTTAGCAGTTCTAAGTGAGGTCGATTTCAAACGGGTGAGGTTGATGGTGCAGCCTGCCTGGAAATCTTGGAGAGGGATTGGCAACGCAAAATGAGGCCACGACGGCCAGGAACGGGAGCAGGAAGAAAAAGTAGTTGCATTGATGCACTGTTCGACAGCGGCTACCACCACTTCGTGGGTCACTCGCAGGGTGGAGGTCTTGCTCGTGCAGTGGTGGAGAGCATGTGATGACCACAAGCTGCACACGCTCGTGAGTCGGGCCGGCGTCCGCAGCCCGAAGACATGGCACCGCTGTAAGTGGTGCTCAGCATCCTGGGTCCCAACCTAGCATACCATGGACTTCTCCAGCTACTTGCCGTCTCTCAACAACATCAATCGCTGCACCTGGCACGACCGACGTGACCAAGCTCCGGCACAAACTCAACTGCGTCTCACGTCCGCGCGTCGCCTAACGACGGCGTGGTGAGGCCGTGGCAGCACTCGCTGCTGAGTCACTACAGCGAAGTGGACTCACTCGAGGAGATCGAGACCACGTTCGAGACGTTGACTGTCGTGGACATGGAGGACACCGTCGAGTACCCGGCGTCTCGCGCAACTGCTGGCCCCGCGCTTCGACAAGTGGCAGCCCATCTGGGACGAATCCTCTACCCCGGGCACTGCAGTAGACGAATGAATCCGTTGAACGGATCGAAGTCTATGGACCATTCGTGCACATGCCTGGCCACGAGTATTCAGCACTGTTTACCGCCACAAGGTGCTGCAGGTGATTACACGAGGCCTCCGCAGACACTTCCTCGCGGAATCGATGCTTGTGTCCAACCGCCCGGAATCAGTTTCAAAGCGCGGCTCGGTCGGTACCTGTCCGCTTCACTCCTCATTCGACACGTTGGCCGAGACATTCACCGCCTCCTCCTCGCCGCTTGCCATGTCGTCGCCAATCTTCGGTGCGAGCCCGTACCGTCAAGAGACGTCGCGGCCAGCCGAGTCGCCTCCGCCGGTACCGCAGCCGTCGGCGGAAAGCGACGCCCAGCCCGTCAAGCGCGAATGCAACGACTTTCTCTTCCTGCTGCCGTTCCTGGCCGTCGTGGTCGCCACCGTCGTGGTCGCGGCCAAATACGGCGACGACTTCATCAGCGCCACGAACGTCGAGGGCCTGTCCGAGTCCTCGGGCGTCACGCTCATGCTGCGCATCGTGGGGCTGTCCGCGCTCGCGGCCGCCGGCCTGTCCGCGCTCGCGGCCGCCGGCCTGTCCGTGGTCTGGATCGCCGCCATGGTGCTGCTGGCCGAGGTGCTCATCTGGGTGGCCCTCGGCACCATCATCGCGCTCAACGTCGCGGCCGCCATCTTCCTCACCAAGAAGGCCTACGACAGCGGCGCGGACTGGTACTGGTGGCCGGCCGTCGTCTTCGGCCTCCTCGCGCTGCTCACGGTCCTGTACGTGTGCTGCATCCGCAAGCGCATCAAGTTCGCGGCGGCGCACCTCAAGGTGGCGGGCAAGGCCATCTTCCGGCTGCCCATGACGCTGCTGGTGGCGCTCGTCATGGTCGGCGTGCAGATCGGCTGGGCCGTGCTGTGGGTGCTCGGCAGCCTCGGCGTCATGTTCCACCAGGACTACATCAAACTCGAGAGCGCGTCGTGCACGACCGAGAGCTGCGACCTCAAGTACAAGACGGGCGCCATCGTGGGCGTGCTGTGCGGCATGCTGCTCGTCTACTTCTGGGTCACCTTCGTCCTGCGCAACGTCATCGGCGTCACGACGGCCGGCACCGTGGCCGCGTGGAAGAACGCCGCGAACACGCCGTTCATCACGATGGGGGCGTGGCTGCGCGCCGTGACGCTCAACCTGGGCAGCATCTGCTTCGGCTCGCTCATCGTGGCCATCCTCGAGACGGTCGTGTGGGTCCTGCACGTCCTGGCGTGGCTGGCCGGCCGCAGCGGCAACTGCTGCCTCTCGTGCCTGCTCTCGTGCCTGTCGTGCCTCATCTCGTGCATCGAGAGCTGGATCGAGTTCTTCAACCGCTTCGCCTACGCGTACGTGGGCTGCTACGGCTACAGCTTCGTGACGGCCAGTCGCCACGTGTTCAAGCTGTTCGCCGCCAAGGGCTGGAGCGCCATCGTGAACGACGACCTCACGGGCAACGTCCTCTGGCTGGGCAACGTGCTCATCGGCGCCGCGACCGCCTACATTGGCGTCCAGCTCGTGGACGGCGCGGACTCGGCGCGGCTGGCCATGTTCGCGCACCCGCACGTGTTCGTGGCCTTCTTCTGCTTCTGCGTGGGCTACGGCGTCAACAACCTCTTCATGTCGGTCGTGGCCAGCGCCGTCACGACTATCTTCGTGCTCTGGGCCGAAGACCCGCACGGGTGGCAGCTCACCCGCCCCAAGCACTTCGACACGCTGCACGAGGCGTGGCTCAAGATCTACCCGGACGAGTACAACAACGGCTACGGCAAGCAGCACAGTGCGGACGGCCGCGTCTAGAGGCCGTGCACTTCTTTAAGTTAAGAATTCGTCCACGCACTGCTTTAAGTTAAGAATCTGCCTCATTCCACGACATCGTCGGCCTCTCGTCCGACCTCTCATACAAGTCCAAGTCAATAAGGATTGACTTTGAAGTGTGGAATGAGGCGGGTTGCTGGGATGAGGCGCGTACCTCATTCCAGCTGCCGCGTCTATTTTTGGCGGGAAACCCCATCCATAACCGTACGAGCTCAACATGAGCGACCCCGGCGCCAACCGGTTCATGATCATGGGCTACAGCGTCGAGTTCCCGCAGGGCAAGCGGCCGTTCCCGGCGCAGCTCGCGGTCATGAACAAGGTGCTGACGGCGCTCAAGACGGAGCAGCACGCGCTGCTGGAGTCGCCCACGGGCAGCGGCAAGACGCTGGCGCTGCTGTGCTCGTCGCTGACGTTCCAGCGGCAGTTCGTGCGGGCCAAGGTGGCGGCGCAGACGCAGCAGCTGCAGGACCCGCGGGTGCGGGAGCAAGAGGCCAGGAAACAGGCCCAGGAGACCCAACTGAGGGCGCTGGAGACGCAGGTGCAGCTCATGGAGGCCCGGCAGCAGGTCCAGCAGGCCAGGAAGCAGCGGGAGGGCGGGCGCGACCAGCCCTCGCCCACTCAGGAGACCGTCCAGCCGACCCAGGAGACGGCCACACAGCCCACGCAAGCGGCAGGACCGCAGGACGAACAGGACGACGACGTGGCCGCCACGCAGCCCAGCTTCGACCACTTCCGTCTCGGCGACAGCGGCTGGATGAGCACGAGGAAGCGCGAGCTGGAGACGGACGCCACGGCCGCCGAGACGACGAAAAAGAAGCGCGTGCTACCCCAGTCCTTCGCCGTCGTGGCGGAAGACGCCGTCAAGGCGGAGCAGGCCAAGGCGGACGTCGCGCCCGACGGCCAGGCGCCCAAGGCGAAGCGCGTGGTGCCGCCGCGCATCTACTTCTGCTCGCGCACGCACTCGCAGCTGGCGCAGGTCGTGGACGAGCTCAAGAACTGCCCCGTGTCGTACCTCGACTCGCCCGAGGACTCGAACACGTACACGAAGCAGCTGCAGACCTGCGTGCTCGGCTCCAAGCGCAACATGTGCGTCAACCGCAAGGTGAATCGAGACCCGTCGCAGGTGGACGAGAAGTGCCGCCTGGCGCTGGAAGGCGCGTCCTGCTCGTACTTCAAGAAGCGCAAGAAAGCCAACGACTTGAGGCGCGACGTGCCGTCCGTGTGGGACATCGAGGACCTCGTCAGGCTGGCGCAGAAGCACCGCGAGTGCGCGTACTTCCACGCGCGGGAGGCGCTGGACCACGCGAACATCGTGTTTGCCCCCTACAACTATCTGCTGGACCCGACGATCCGCGAGGCCGTCGGGATCACGCTAAAAGACGCCATCGTCGTGCTGGACGAGGCACACAATGTGGAAGACACGTGCCGCTCGAGTGCCAGCGTGGAGGTGACCACCGAGGTCCTGGCGGCGTCGATCAAGGCGTTCTCGATCGTGATCAAGCACGGCAACCGACCGAAGACGTACAACGCACTGCTAAAGCTGCTGAACGGCATCAGCCGCTGGCTGCAGAGCGTGGACTCGAATGCAAATGCCATTCTGCAGCCTTCCGGCTACGAAGAGAAGAGCAAGGTTTGGGATGGCGCCGATGCATTAGCGATGCTTGATGAGTATTCCGGCCTCACGAAGGACAACTTGGCAGAGATGAAAGCGAACGTACAAGAAGTGCGAGAGTACGAGAACGAACTGGGCAACGGCGCCGAGTCCAGCCAGCAGCCGCAGACTCGGGCGTCGCAGGATGCTGCGGCTAATCCGACAGGAGCTTCCGTTCTTCTCGGTGCGTTGGCTTTGGCCACGGTGCAGAGCATCATGAACGTGGTCGACTACATGTTCCGCGACAGTCTGAAGTTCCTCGACGACTTCAAGCTGGTGGTGATCAAATCCAAGTCTACGTGGAAAGAGAGTGCTCGCTTCCGGTCTCCCACCAAGAGAAGCGGTGGCGACGAATGGGAGCTGAAGATGTGCATCTGGTGCCTAAATGCTGCTGTGGCGTTCTCGGATATCGCGAGTCAGGCGCGCAGCGTCATTCTCACGTCTGGTACGTTGAGCCCCATGGAGTCGTTTGCCGGCGAGCTGGGCGTGGACTTCCCCATTCGCCTCGAGGCCAACCACGTCGTGAACATGCGCAAGCAGGTTTTCATCGGGGCCGTTATGAACGGTCCGGGCAACGTCGACCTTCAATCCACGTACAACAACCAGCAGGACCCCAGGTACCAAGACTCTATGGGCCAGTTGCTACTGCAATACTCGCAAGCGGTCCCAGGCGGCATCCTGATGTTCTTCCCGTCGTACTCGCTGCTGAACAAACTCACAGCGCGCTGGAAGAAGACCAAACTATGGGGCGAGGTCGAGCAGTTCAAGGCAATGTACTCCGAACCACGAAACGCTGGAAAGGACTTTGACGCCCTGCTGGAAGACTATAAGGACACCATCACAAAGTGCTCCAAGGCACTAGCGAGTGATGATGGCAAGGGCAAGGAGACGTCGGATAACAGGACAGGCGCCGTCTTCCTGGCGGTGTATCGCGGCAAAGTGAGCGAGGGTATCGATTTCTCCAACGACAACGCGCGAGCCGTTTTGTGTGTGGGCATCCCGTTTCCCAGCGTGAAGGAGCTGCAGGTGTCTCTGAAGCGCAAGTATCAAGACGAAAAGAGCCGCATGAACATGAAGCTCGTGAACGGCCACATCTGGTACAACCTGCAAGCATTTCGTGCGCTCAATCAAGCACTAGGACGTTGCATCCGTCATCGCCAGGACTACGGCGCCATCATGCTGCTTGACTCGAGGCATCGCTTCAACAAGCACACCAAATCGCTTTCGAAGTGGATGCGGCCGTTCATTCAGGAGTTCGAGCACTCGCAGATGTGCGTACCGATGTTCAGCGATTTCTTCGAGCGGAACAGGATGGAGCTGCCGCAGGCAGTGCCAGCAACTCCGGTAGAATCGGCTCCGTCGGAGTGGAAGTCAACGCGAGCACCGCTGGTCCTCGAGTACGAGGTCGACAAGAAAGGTAAAAAAAACAGCTCCAAGGACAAGCGCGGCCCGGCACCCTCGCTTTCGTCAACGATGGCTACGGTGAAAGACTTTATGGCGAAACAGCAGCACGAATCGGACCCGCAGAGGACCGTCTTCTCGATCTTCCGCCAGCAGCCTCCGAAGAAATCGTCCAAGTAATTGCTCGAATGAAAGTACTGCATGATGAACTTCCGCCTGCTTTCTCCGTCCCAAAATCGTCGCTTTAAAAGTCTTGGCAAGTCTGCAATCGATGGTAGGAAAAACCTGTCATCTCGAAGCGTTGCCGGGAGGTTTTCGACGGGAAGGGGCGGGTCCGAATGGAATCGCAGTCGCTGGCAGCTTCCTCGGCATCCACAATCTCGTCCGTGCTGGAGAACAGCGAGCTCAATGACCAGCAGAGCTACGTGAACTACGACGAGGAGCAGTTTGAGTCCGAGCACGAGCATGAGCCGGTAGTCGCCGTCACTACGAATTTCAACTCCAGTAGTGGCAGTGAAAAGTACGGGTCGGACGAGTTCGAAGATGACCAAGAAGGCATTGAAGCAGCTGTGCTGGGAGGCAGTGAAGGTGCTGAGCTCAACAACACCGAAGAAAGCGACTATGGCGATGAATCGTTTGAGCGCGAAGAGGGTCCAAGTGACGAAGATGCAATGGCGATGGAAATTAATCCGCAGACTGGGCAACACAAAGTTTGTCCGCACGGCAGTGACGAGCAGCAGCCAGTTCAGGATAGCAAGACGGACGACAAGTTGCAGTCTGTCGAGGGTGAAGAGATGCTGCCTGTAGCAACGCAGCGTCTCGACCCGCAGCTTGGGGCTTGGTGCTCGACGAAGATCCAAGAGCTGAGGTGTGCTAGCTCAAAGCCAGAGAGCAGTCAACCTCGCGTGCGAGAAGCTGAACGAGGCGTGGACAAGATCCCAGCTGCTGTAGTGGACAACTTGATTCAGCGAGCGAGTAGTGAACGTCAGCGCGACCATCGCAATCATCAGCGCGGTAGCTCTTGGTTGCGTTCTCATCAGCAGCTCAAGGTTCCGACAGCGTTCATGCAGCGAGTGCAGACACAACGTTGGCTCGCAAAGCCATCTGAGAAGGAATCTGCACGTGAAACTCTCCCGACTTCGACGCGATCGCCTACGCCAACTTTCTGCTCAGTGAAGCGCGAGAATCTGCTTGGACAGCTAGCGACGATGCAATTGTCCGAGACGGCGAAGAAGTGGGCGGCACCAGAAGCTGGAGGTCTCAGCCTTGGAACACTCGACTTGGTTCAAAACATGGCAGCAAAACAACGCGAAATCTGCGCTGTAAGCGCTGCGAGTGATGGAGTTGGGGGACGAATGCTGCACCGAGTGACGATGACGACACGGCTGCAACTGGAAGACTCCCGAGCACTGCGCAACCAAGCTGACGTGTTACTTAAGCGTTTGTCAACGTAGCGTTAGGTACTGCTGCGGTTAGATGCTGCATCGAACTCGAAACTTGACAGTGTGGAGAAGCGTTGCAGCTGATGGTTTTTCATCTGTTCTCATCTCTTCATCCGAGCTTCGTCCGAGTATTGCAGGAGATGGAGATAGAGAGCTCTATCTCCAGCTGTCATAAGAACATGACATGGGGGAGAGTGCGGTGTTTATACTTTGTTGCTTTGGCGTTTGACTCACTTCCCGTTCCTCTTTCGCCCCAAGTCGAGTCATGGAGAAACAGACTCGGCTGGACGACTTGGGCACGCCACCAGGCACGCCGTCGGAGCGCAGCCAGTTCTACGACACCAGCGCGTATGCGTACAAGTACAACGAGTCGCACACTCCTTCGCTCAAGAGCGACATGCGCGTCGGCGGGGGCGCCATACTGCAGGACGACCTCAAAGGTGACAACAACAACCCGTCCACCATGTTCATCTCGCTCTACAACCAGCGCTCCAGCACCCGTATCGGATTCGTCCTGGCGGCAGCAGGCGTCGGCATCGGCCTTGGCCTTTTGTTCGCCCACCTCAAGCTCGATGGCGCCTACGCCAAGTCGATTTCAATGCCCGGAGAGCTTTTCATCGCCGCGCTCAAGTGTCTGATCTCCCCCATGGTGTTCTGCAGTATCGTCGGCTGCATCGGGCAGCTCGTGGAAGCCGGGAAGGCTGCGTCCATCGGCGGACGCATCATGCTCTACTTCGCGCTGTGCTCCGTGGTATCGTCGAGCACTGGCGTCGTCTTCGGCGTGCTCTTCTCGCCCTTCTTCATCCAGCAGATGAAAGGGGACGAGTCGGACCTGGTAACGGAACTCCGCATGCACTGCTGGAATGGCGACGTGCTGTCCCTTGTCAACGGTGGCGGCTTGGCCTGCGTCAAGGACACAAACAACGCGACGGAGCTCTCGAGCACCTTCGCGCTCAACGACACGAGCTCCAACTTCGCCACGGCCACCGACACGTACACGGACATCAACGTCTCGCAGCAGCTCTTCGCCATTCTGGACGAACTCATCCCGTCGAACATGTTGAAGGCGTTCTCAAGCTCGTCCACCATGGGCGTGATCACGCTCGCCATCTTCTTCGGCATCGCCGTCGTCATGAGCCACGAGCGCACTCGTCGCCAGCTCGCGGGAGGAGGTGGCCCGGCCGGAACGTCCAAGTCGGACATCGGCGCGAACCACCTGCTGCTGCTCATCAACCACGGCGGCCTCGTGTGCCAGCTCATGATCAACTCGGTGGTGTCCCTCATCCCGTTCGCCATCGTCTCCATGATCGCCGGCTCCATGGCCCAGTACACGTCGTCCATGGACCTCGTGGAGAGCGTGGGCTTCCTCATCGTGACGTTGGCGCTGGCGCTCGTCACACTCACGTACGGCATCATGGGGACGGCGCTGTTCCTGACCACGCGAGTGAACGTCTTCACGTACCTGCGCCACATCATCCCAGTGCAAGTGTTCATCTTCGGCTGCTCGTCTTCCATCGCGACGCTGCCCATGACCATGCGCTGCGTGGACTCGACGCGCGAGGTGTCGTACGCTTTGTCGCGCTTTCTGCTGCCCCTGGGGGCCACCAATAACCTGAACCGCAGTGCCTGCTACATGACGCTCGCCTGCGTCTTCATGGCCAAGGTGGGCGGCTACGGAGACCTTTTGACACCGTTGCGCTACGCTCTGCTGGTGCTTGTGGGCGCGATCGCCTCGTTCGGCGTCGCCCCTGTCCCCCACTCGGGCCTCGTCATGGCCATCACGGTCTGGCACACGGTCTTCAACATGGACGTGCCGCCGGTCTTCTCGCTGCTCGTGGGAGCCGACTGGCTGCTCAATCGCATGCGAGCGATCGTGAACATCACGAACGACACGATCCTGCTAAGGATCATCGCCGACCAGTGCGACGAGACCACGATCACGGAGCTCGAGCTCGAGGCGCAGACCACACGCGTGGCTTAATGAACGAAACGTATTTATTTTACCGTCTCATTTGCCTTGGTGCAGGGACGACAAAGTCGGGATCGACCCTCGCAGCAAGCGTTTACAGTATCCTTTTCTTGAAGGACACCGTCGTGTTTTAATGAAATGGGACTAATACCCGAGAGGAAGCGGACGAGAACCCGGTTTCAGACGGCAACGTGATCCGCTGAGGCCATCATCAATGCTGCCGACTATCCATCCCCGAAAGTGAAGCAACAAGCGATCGCCATCCATAGCGAGTCTGCTTGGTCGCAGATCTCTAGTCGACCAGCATTGCCTTCAACTTCAGACATCGCGGTACAGTAGCGTTTGGTCCATAAGGAATACATGAAAACTAATATACTTGGAAATACGATATTCAGATGGGAGGGGAGCAATACATTGCCCTCCTTGTGTATATTATTATCAAATAGCCTTCCAACTTCTATTCATATAAGATGTTCCGTATGGACGCATATTACTGTACTGGGATCAGATGGCAGTGAAGCTGCGGCTCACTTGTCGGGCAAACTCGCAGACGGCATTGGACCTGTCTGCTGTTTGACATTGCAAATGGTGCGCGTCCATTCCAGCCGCTCGCCGTGGTTGCAGGCTGAACCGCCCAGTGGTTCACTGGCCCGAATTGCAAGCAATGTTTGCCTTGGGGGACATGTCATGTCCCCCAAAACATATTTTGGCACTTGTATGGTACAGTGTACCGCCGCCACAGAAACTGCCTGTGAATCAGCAGAATCCTTGGGGACGGCAGAGAAAGCCGTCGGCGGAGGAACAGCAGCAGGAGCCAACTGATAAGACCCCGAAACTCACTCCATTAGCGCCAAGTGGCTAACCGTCGCAGTGTGCTAAAGCGACAGGGGGCTTCCGTGCCACGAAGACTCGAGCGCCGATGGGGAGCTTCAGCGGCCCGCCCGTGCTGCTGACCAAGGCCGAGCGCCGCGAGCGCTACATGCAGCGGACGCGCGCCGAGGCCGGCTACCTGTTCAAGTACCTCATCCTGACGCAGATCGTGGTGTACCTCGAGGCCGGCTCCATCCCGTGCCTGCTGGACCAGCTCAGCGTGTCGCTCGAGCTGGACGCCACGCAGCAGGGCGCGCTGGGGGGCGTCGTGTACCTGGCGCTGAGCGCCGCGTCGCCGCTCTGCGCCTTCTTCCTGCACCGCTTCAACCCGCGCGTCGTGCTGGGGCTCAGCCTGCTGTGCAACAACGTGGCCGTGCTCATGCTGGCGCTCACGCCCACGGGCTACGCGTACTCGGCCAACATGCTCATCCTGGCGCGGGCCGCCGTGGGCTTCACGCAGGCCTTCCCGTGCATCTACACGCCGCTCTGGGTGGACGAGTACGCGCCCAGGGAGAAGGTGGCCGGCTGGATGAGCTACCTGCAGGGCAGCGTCCCCATGGGCGTCATGCTCGGCTACTTTGCCGGCACCGTCAGCAACTGGCTCGTGCCAGAGAGTTTCTCACTCATCCAGACGTGGCGCTGGCCGTTTTTGCTCCAGTTTGTGGCGCTGCTGCCGATTAATGTAGCCATCTTCTTCGTGCCCAAGAAACACCTCGTGATTCGCAGCGACAACGACCGAGAGGCCGTGGGCAGCGGAGGCACCGAGAGTGCGAGCGCCAGCTCGTCCGACGGCTGCGTAGACGAAGCGCAGTCGCTCGAGGTGGCCGAGGACACGGCGCCCAAGGCCAGTGCGCAGCAGCAGCAGGAGGAGGGCGACGACGACCCAGCCACGGCGCAGCAGAACCAGGAAGAGCACGACCGAGCGCCGCACGGTGAGCACCACCACAGCGAGTCGGAGCCTCTGAACAGCGGTCGCGGAGGCTTTTTGAGCGCGCGAGGCAGGGCCAGCTTCGGGCTGCACAGCTTCCTGGACGAAACGGTCGCCGGCACGCCGATGAGCACGAGGTCGACCACGTACCACGACGAGGAGGACGCGCTGCTCGCCAGTGCCAGCATGTACGGCGTCAGCAACCAGCGCAGCTTCCGGCAGCTCCACCAGAATCAGCAGCAGTACCACTTCGGCCACTGTGAAGAAGACGTGGGGTCGGCCTCGCTTCGGCGCAGCATGATCCGACCGCCGAGCATGCGTGGCGTGTCGCTTTTGGACGCAGTTGCGAGCGAACTGGAGAACGGCGACAGTACCGTCAGTGCTCCTCCGGCAATTTCGACGTCCCCGATCAATACCAAGGCTGCGGATAGCGACTTTACGAGGCAGCAGCGTACGTCGCCCGTGGCCAAGAAGGGTGCGTCAACTTACGGCGCTCTGGACACGGCCATTACGCCAAGGAGGTCGCCTCGGATGTCTCCGCGCATGAGCATGCTGGAGGCCTCAATTCTCGAGGAAGAGTTCATCGAGGTGTACGAGCAGGGCGCGTTTTCGGACGGCGTCTACGAGCTGCTGCACATCCCCGTCTTCTGTTTGATCGTCTTCGGCCTCACGACCGTGTACTTCGTCGTCACGGGCGTGCAGTACTGGAGCACCATCTTCATGATCAAGTCGCTGCATGCGTCCAAGTATCTTGTCAACGCGCTCTTTGTCGTTGTCTCCGGTACGGGGCCCATCCTGGGCGTCTTCTTTGGCGGTTGGCTCATCGACCGATACGGTGGGTACATCGGCGTGGAGCAGCGCGCGAAGGCCCTGGGCATCTGTATGACCCTGGGGCTCACAGCCTTTTCGATCTCAGCGGTGACGACGTTCTTCGATGACATCTACATCACTGCTGGTTTCCTGTGGCTCTTGCTCTTCTTCGGAGGCGCTATCCTACCAGCTTGCACAGGCATCTTCATCTCGGCCGTGCCAGCTGAGCACCGTGCGCTCGCCTCGTCATTCTCCGTAATGATCTTCAACCTGTTCGGCTACGCGCTCTCGCCCTATCTCACAGGGCTGATCATGGAATGGGTCATTTCTCAGCAGGGACAGCCGGACACCTACTTCGAGTACTGCGACGAGGCCTGTGCGTACCGGATCGGATTCCGCTTCTGTTTGTGTTGGTCTGTGTGGTCTGTCCTCTGCATCGGTTCTGCGTGGCACCTCGCCTCTCGGCAGGCGGAGGAAGCTCGTCGGGTACAGCAATTTTACGCTGTTCAGCGTCCAGCGGTTGCAGAGTGTTGACTGCGAGCTCCCGGCACGTTTCCAGCTCAAGATTCAATGACAGGTTTTAGGATAGGCGGCTAGCGCATGCACATACTACAATTCATCGCGGCAAGAAAGATAACCAGACTTATGTAAAAGATCGTTTGCAAAAACATTTATGCACCAGGGCGGAGCTGCATCCGCCTTCTTCTTTTGTCTTACATGCCAGTGCCAATTCGGTCCACTGTGAGCGAGTGGAACTTCTCGAGGGCATCGCACCAACCTTCGATGGACGTTTGGAATTTTTCCTTCGGTTTGCGGTCCAGAAGCACGAGCGTATGGTGAACCTGGTCGATGCGTGCCTCGATCTTCTTGTCCAGCACTAGCGCAGACAACAGCGACTCGACTTCGGAGAGCGGGATGCCGTTCAGCTCCCGAGCGATGTACTGCGTATCCATCGTGCGGTACGGCTTGACAATCTTAAGTAGCACCTTACTGCGAATAGTTCGCAGCAGACTGTCGATGGAGTCCTTGATGAAGGGGTCGTCCATGATGGCCTCCTGGTTGCGGTTCAGTACCTGCTCGAAAGTCTTGATCTCATCGTGCAGGAAAGCGTCCGTCAGCTTCGTCATGGCCACGATTTCTTTGTCGTTTTCGTAAGGTTTGGCCTCCTGCGAGTCGAACACGTTTACCTGTGACTCGCTTAGCATGTTGGCCAGCACCAAGTATTTCAAGCATTGAAGCCGTCGCGGCTCGCCAGCTTCGTCGTAGCTCTTGAACCCGGAGAAGAAGTCGCTGCGAGCCTTGTCCCACTCGCGCTGCATCATGTACATTTTGCCCCCGCACTCGTGGATGACACCGATGATTTTCTGCAGTCATGCAGTTCACACAGCACGACTGTTAGAACCCTCATCTAACCGACTCCGTCATCGTTCGTGCTAACCGGGTGTGCGACGCCTGACTTGGTGCGCAGTGCCTTCTCGTAGATCGACACCAGCTTCTTGTTGTCCTTCTGTGCCGTATACATCTGAATTTGCAGCGCGTACACCTCCAGCAACTGCAGCAGCAAAGCCAATAGTCAGCAACGTGCCCGTAGCAAGTCACGAAACCCAATAGCCCCGTCTCCCCACCTGTGAGTTTCTCCTGACTCCGTCGACCGCATCTTCCTCACTGCACGACGCCAGCAGCTCCTTAATAATCTGCTCGCAGCACCAACAAGACCCTGTCAGCGTCACATCAACAACCACAGCCGCCTCTCGGCTCGATCTCCCGTCGCCACCTTGCTCAGCCTGGAGAAGTCCCCGATCTCGTACAGCAGGTTGCCCAGCTTCACGCTCGTCTTGAACCAGAGCCTCTGCAAGCGACAACGGCAACAACGTCAACAACGTCAATCTCCCTCCCCGTACACGGCTCTTCTCGGCTTCTCGGCTTCTCCGCGCACCTCGTTCCTCGCCTCCTTGAGCGTCTCCAGCGTCGTCTCGTAGAACCTCTGCAGGATCTCCCAGTTCTGCCAGCAGCAACCGTATCGTTATCGATCGTCTGTGAAATTCAAAACCCTAACACTACCCTCTATAAACCCTAAGTGTATCTCGCACCTTGCTCGTCGTGGCCGACACAAAGTCCAGGATGCTGTTGATGCCCTTCTCCCCCACGTTGCGCGTCACCGCCATCTTCGTGTAGCCCAGCAGCTCCTCGTACCTCTGTATGGCCTCGTCGTGGCGCTGCAGCTCGAACAGCAGCTTGACCGTCCGCTTGAGCGCCTTGAACCCCCAGTCCGACCGCTCGCCCTGCAGCGCCAGCACCTGCCCCAGCGCCTCGAGCGCCTCCTCCCGCCGCGGCGCCTCGCCCTCTAGCAGCTGCTTGGCCGAGTAGTAGGCATTCTCGATCTGCACGTGCAGGTCCGCGGCCTCGGCGTCCTCCATGTCCTCGTCCTCATCGCTGTAGTCGAAGTCGTACTGCTCCTCCTCCTCGGACCCCGACATGGCTGCGGATTGATAAGCTACGTAGCTTACGTGATGATGGCTGCGTTTTTTTCTCTATCTCGCTTAAGTGCGACCGTTGAAATGGCTACATTCCGCATGTTGAAGGGGCAAGATACTTTCTGCTACTTGATGCTTGAGCTGCTCGATCCATGCAGTTGGGGCTCCAGCGTCACCGCTTTCGGGCAGTCGTTCACTTTAAACGTGCCAGTAGCCGGCCTGCACGATCAAGTCGGGGTGGAGACCGTGCCATCCTTGTGCTAGAGCCGCGTACAGCTCCGGGTGCGAGCGCTGGAAGGGAACGGGGTCCTGCCACGCGAAGACCTGCTCGTTAGCCCATTATCGTGGACAGCCTGGCACATTGACGGTAACGCACCTCGGCGAAGCAGACGAAGATGGTGGCGACCGAGCTACTAACGACAGCGAGCGGCGTGAGGGTGACGCTGGAGCCAACGACGAAGCCAAGAATCGTCAAGAGCGCTGCATCAACACAGCGCAACAATGTGTGATCAGCTCAGATGACAAACGATCTGCCGAGAGTCGCCGTACTCGTGCTGAACTGGAACGTGAATGGATCGCTCAGCTCGGCAACTACCGCCCCGAAGCAAGCGCAGATGAGTCCTACGCACCACAGAATCCACTGTCAGTGGATGCGTTTGTCCACGTTGAGCGAGGCACAAGTCAACCGAAACAAACCCTACCGACTCCGATTGCTGTGAGTCGAAGCACGATCCGAACGAGATCGTCGTTGAGGAGAGCAGTGAAGCCTCGTTGGTGGAAGAGCTGGGACACGGCGCCCCCTGCTTTCGTAAAGCTGTAGCCGTAGATCCCGACGTAGGCGAATGCCCAGCGATTCAAGTATTCCATGATCGACTCGAGCCAGGACAGAAGACACTCGGCAATGCAAGCGGCGGCGCCTCCTTTCTTGCGACTATCCTTCGCCAACTGTGACAAAGCACACAACACGAAGCTCTGGTTGTTAGCAGTGCTAGTAGATATGAAGGCGAGAGGGATTTCGGTACCGCGTGAAGAGTCTGGAGGATTGCAACAAGTAGGGAACCGAAGCAGATTGATCCGAACGACGTTGTCATGGCGCGCTTCAATGAGGCGCGTGTGGCATTCGAGGATTCCGATTGATACCAGAAAGCTGCGACGGTCCCTGCGACGGTTGTGTGTACGACGTTCTTGACCACCTGAATGCCCAAGTAGAACGACAACATCAGGAGCGCGAATGCCCAGCTGTAGTTTCCTCCTGACTGCATTTGGGCAGAGTTCGGTGTCGTCGCGTTCGAACTTCTGTTGGATAAGTGGGCGGTGACTCCTAGCAGCACAAGGCTCCACATCACTACCCAGAAGATCTGCACAATGGTAAACACTAGTGACACAACATAGATGGCTGCATTCTTGGAAATGGCAGCCTCAGCTACGCGCAAATGGGCTACAGCAAGCGGGATGCGGTGCTTCAAGCTGCGTACGTAGCACCAATTCAGTAGCGCGATGACGACCCCAACAGCAGCGAGGAGAAAGTTGGCAATAACGATCCCAATGGCGGCAAAAGCTACGGCCACTCCCAGGTTGAACCAGAGCACGAAAAGGATCATGCCGTGTGCATACGACGGGATGATCTTGGCCATCAACACTGCTAGGGTCATCGCCACTACCACCATCCCCGATGCAACGCCCACTAAGGCCTTGATGTTGCTGTCCGAGAGCGAATCGCTGTTGCTCTTTGCTGCTGTGGCTCCCAGCGATGACATGAGGATGAAAATGACGCCAACGTTCACCATAAAGAGGACGGCGAACGGCCAGTCCCGGTACCTCTTCTCAACCTCTTCTCTGCAAGCTCCATAGGTTAGTCGGAGTGGAAAGGCTCCTCGTTGCATCTTCACGTACGGCTTAATGGGGTTCACAGCAGCGACAATTTGACCGCTCGATTCGTTGTGCCTGGGGTAAATGTTAGTGCTACCGTTGCCACTCAGATAAAAAAGAATGAAGGTGGGCCGCACGGCTTGATCATCCTGAATACCGCGTGATGCGAAGTTAACTGGGCACCTCCAAAGCACTTATCGCCCAGCTCTCGAGTAGAAAAGTGAAGTGAGATAAGCGTACTCAAACATCATCGCCACCGTGGTTGGCTTGCGTGAGGCTATTTTTTGGCGGACGAAACCTATAGCACAAATAATGCACGAAGTTCGTGGTGGCAGTTAGTTGTAAGTGTAAGTTGGGGGATTTTACCGTATCCGAGCACTCGTGCGATATCGTGATTTTCAGAGAGCCCATGGAAATCGTGGTGAAAAACGTGTACACGCTGGTGTTGAACCATGACAAGCAGTATCATAGATACATGTATTGCTCCCAAGAAATAGCATTCTTCCGTTTGACAAAGCAAGACGCTTACAAAATGCGGGCATCACCGAGTGTTCTTCTCGTGATTGGCCCGAATTCGTCGCTGGTGCATGGCTGAAATGGAGTTTCGATTTGTTTGCTTCGCTGGGCATGCGCCAGTTTAAAAAGGGCAGCAAGGAGAGCTCCAAAGTAAGCAATTGCTCAGGCTTTTCGAAAAGGAATTAAATGGACGAAGTATGGAATTCTAAGATTCGTTTTACTTGTAACCTGGAAGCAGTTGAAAGAGATAAACAACCGATCAAACGTGTTGGCGCGGAGGGGGGGGGGGGGAGTCGACCTAGTGAAAAGCAAAGTACCTGTGAGTACGGAGAATATGAGTTGCTACATTCTTGGTACGGAGAAGCATCCGTGAGGGATGCTGCTATTTCCGGAAGCATGAGGATTCGAGGACGTCCCAGGTTGCGACGAGGCAGCGCAGCTGCACAAGTTTAGATCAGGGTAGTGCTAGCTAGACGAGTGAAGAGGGAGACTTCATTCGAGTTTTCACTCCGCTACGCTCAAGTCGACCCGCCTCACCGCGCCCTTCGACTCTCTGCAATGCACTACCTGTCTCCCCCAATCCGGTTGCGTGATGGAAATGCCCATCCGCTACCTGCCGACTTCACCATGACCGATTGACTTTGGAAATACTGGGGGCATTCATTTATTCGACCAGTATGGACACTGATAGAGCTGCAAGCAGTTATAACTTACTACTGAACGAGGCCTTTACTCAACTGAAGAAGGATCTACAGCCTCGATTCCCCGCGTAAGTAGTCAAGAAGGCGGTGAGAGGGACGTGATGGCGGTTTGACATTATCGAGATTGTGAGAAACAGGATACCAGTCCCGTGAGCGGAACAAGCGAAACCAACATCAGAAATCACCCCTTCTCGTTCGGTAATGGTTATCGAGAGAAACTCTGACCTGTACACAGTCCTCAAGTTCTCCGCCACGAGGACCACGCCGAAGATTCAACCACTCACGCAGACACGGTCGACGCAGTGCAGCCTTTCAAGGGCAAGCGATAGGGCATCTGTGGTATTGCATGTAAGTGTGGGGCGGGGATACTAAGCGGACGGTTTGGGGAAAATGAAAAGAGTTGAGAGCAGGAATCACCCACACACAATGCTCGAAGCTGTAGCTTGGGACTCATAGGATGTAGATGCAAGTGTCAATTGTACGTCGCACGGTACTGTAGGAGAGAATTGCCGTGGAAGGAGTTCCTAAAAAACCTTCTCGTCAAGATGCAGGATACTTTGACGTGGTCAATCCACAAGTCCTTCAGTTGAACGACCACGTGTGGCATCAAATCTGGGCGCAATTCACGTGGTGCCGACAAGACTGCGATAAGCCGACTTACACGCACGGTCTCTTACAGCCTGTCACCGGAGCTCGCTTGTGGGATGCACCGCGAACTTCAAACGGTTGAAGCTTGCCGCTCAGGCGATTTACAATGCACAGACGGTCTGTAATGGTCCGCTGATCTCGTTGAAGCTGGCACCCAGCACCATCCATCTGGGTTAATTCCCGGCGGGATTAAAAAGGCAACTTCATGCTGCCTTCGCTCCGTGTCCCGCAGCACCGGTATGACGTCGATCACCGGCGTGTGTGCGCGCCTGCCATCGATCTTGGTGGTAATTTTTTCGCATACCGACCGTATAGCAACGCGACTGGCGCCGTGGCCAACCAGTCGATGCCGGTTTGCATTGTTCTGTTCGAACGCGAGACTCGACTTTGCGATCTGCTGCCGGGGCTCTATCCGCCATCTGCTGATCGGGGGTGTGACTGCATCCTTGACCGTGTTCTGGGCTGTCAGCACAACCCGTGCCTCGCGTTTCGTAGCAGGCTCACCAGCAGACATCCAGCTTGATCGCTCCAACTACCGATCCCGAACTTTTCCTACGTCTTCCTACGCGTCTGCTTCCGTCATCATGGCTGCAAGCGCAGTGTACACTGTACTCGACTGGCAGACCGGACCAGGCAGTCCCGCCATTCCTGGATTTGCTGTCTTCTTCTCGCGCCTCGACTCCTGTCAGTGACCATGGTGGCTGAATCCCCGCAGACCGAGTACTTGGAGAAGGACCCGCAGCGCGCCCAGCGCCGCTGCCTGTGCTGCTCGCTCGGACTGGGCCTCGTCATCGCCGGCGCTTTCATCGCGGTCATCGCGCTGCTCTACGGCACCGTGGTGCCGGCCGTCGTGGACAACGCAGTGAAGGACGGCGTCGTGAGCTGCGACGCCTCGGATGGCGCCGAGGAGAGCTACGTGGACCCGTACGGCGACTGCGACGACTGCACGCCGTACTACTACAGCCTGCACATGATGAACGCGACCAACGCCGAGGCCTACCTCGCCGGAGACGCCGACACCCTGGAGGTGCGCGAAACGGGCCCGTACACGTACCGCCGCCGCCAGATCAAGCTGGACGTCACCTTCCTGGACGACGGCAACCGCGTGAGCTACAAGCAGTACACGTACCACACGTTCGAGGCGGAAAGGAGCTGCGACGGATGCTCGGACACCGACGAGGTCACAGCCCTGGACTCCGGATACATGAGCGTGATCGCGGGCGCCGGCGGCGAGACGGCCTTCCTCGTACGCTTGGCGCTCGGATCGTTCGCCAAGGGCAGCAACACCAGCGCAGCCCTCAGCATCGTGGCCGAGAACGGGCCGCAGATGATGCGCTGGGTCAATGGTCTCAACTCGATGGACCCCGAGGCCATGAAGATGGTGACGAACAACAGCGCCGTGCTGAGCTTCCTTGCCACCGGGCCCGACGCCATCACCGACATGGACCTGACGGGCTTCGCCTACAACGGTCTCTTCGCCAAGCGCACGATCTCGCAGTGGGCTCTGGGCTACCCGAGTCTGCTCGCTGGTCTGGGTCTAGGCTCCAACTACGTGAACCTGTGTGCAGTGGACGGTGGACTCAACGAGCAGTGCGCTGCGTGCGCGACCAGCACCAGCGCCGAGTGCCTCGCGATCTATGGCGAGTGCAACAAGTGCGCGCGCGGTGCCCGCGTCGTGGCCGTCAACGACGAGACCTGCGCCATCATCGAGGCCGCGTACGCCGCTGCGTACGGGGACGAGGAGGCCACCACCTTCGCTGGAAGCACGTGCCAGCTGTGCAGCGAGCTCGGACTGTGCGCTGCCCCGCTTCCTGGTATCGTCGAGTCCAGCGGCCGCGACTACTCTGTGACGGCTCCCAACGCGTCCGCCCTGGGCACGTACACGCTGCGCACGGGCTGCGACGACGAGAACTACATCAACGAGTACGAGCAGTACGACGGCTACACGGCCACCGCCTTGTGGGCGGACATCGGCGAGCGCCGCAACCCGACGCTCACGGAGCTGGTCGCCTTCTCCACGTATGGCAACTGCGCGGCCCCCACGTCCAACATGACGTGCAGCCCCGTGTTCGGTAACGACGCCACCAGCATCGCCCCGGGCGGCGTGAGCATTTCCGGCTTTGAGGACGAGATCTCGATCGAGGCCTTCAACATCTACCTGAGCCAGGGCCGCCAGAACTTGACGCTGTTCAACCAGCACGAGGAGTTGGAGTACAAGGGCATCACGCTGCACCGCTTCCGCCCGTCCGTGGACCTGCTGACGGCGACCGACGCCAACGCCAACATGGGCACGGCCGTTCCGGTGGACGGCGTGCAGTGCATGGCCTTCACGACGGGCTTCCTGGCCTACGTCTCGTACCCAATGTTCTTGTACGGCAACGCGTCCCTGACCTCGAACGTGCAGATCACCATGAACGACGGCGTGCAGGTGGGCCAGGACACGCTCTACGACAGCGCCGGAGCGCTCACGACCGAGTACTCGGACAAGTACGAGACCTTCGTGGACATGGAGGCCGGCACGGGCAAGACGATGCGCGCGTACAAGCGCCTGATGGCGTCGTACGCGCTGTCGCCGTCCACCAGCAACAGCTCGTTCGCCATGAGCGACGTGTTGTACCCGACGCTGCCGACGGAGGTGCCGATCCCCATCTACTGGGGCCAGGAGGGCTCCATCATCACGGACTCGCGCGTGGACAACTACGACACGCTCAGCTCCATCCTCGGCTCGCTGCTGCCCGTGCTCATCGTGGGCATTGTGCTGGGCGTGGCGCTCGTCGGCGCCGGCGCTTTCTTCATGCGCCGTCGTCGGCAACAGGCCAACAAGGCGTAAGTTAGCGGAGAGTATCAATTGGGCGTAGGTAGGTAGAGGTGAAGCAAGTTGCGAATGCCATTTGGTGCCTGCAGATCCGACTCGATCACTACAGATAATACGTTGCCACGACAGCCACGCAAGCATCTGATCCTTGAGCTTATCGCCATTACTGCCAGGGCCTGGGTCTAAGGCGTTGAGAAGACGATGGCGAGCTTCGCATTCGAGTGAGGCTCACCTTGATCGTTCTTCCTCATCCAAGTGAGGCAATACAAAAATACTACGCGTAATAGTAGCTGTTCGTGGCTCAGTGCGAGCGTTCTCGAGCCCTGAATGCCACGTTTGCGCTGTCGTATGCTACTACACGTACTTCATGTATTATAGTACAAGATCCATACCGTCATCGCCACCTACGAACTGCAAGCGTCATGCTGGCAGACCACATTGCCAGTTGTGAGAAGTACCAAGCTTACCGACAACGTACGATGGCCCAGCACATGCACTGACAAAGATACAAGGGAGTACAAGGAAGAGGAAGATGTTAGTTAGTTGCTGCTCGTCCGAACGAAGGGTAAGTCCGTCGTAGCTAATACTAGTAACTCTCTCTACGCAGGTGTGATCACTGCCACCGCGCCGTTGAGAGGACTTACACTTCAGTGTGTGTCTGACCCGGCGCTGCACCGCCTTTGACAGATTTCCATCAGCCGGATGGTACTCATGACTCGACGGCGACGTTCGCTGCTCGCCGGGCGTCATTGCGCCACGCACGTTGATCTAGCCGCATTGATCTCCTATCCTGGATAGTAGCTACGTGAATCGAGATCGACGCGTCGTGTCGAATGGCGGGACACGGCTTCAAGTTTGTCTTGTACATGTATCATCAATTGCTTCCCCGTTTTACAGTCGGCGACACAGAGTCGCTGCTCGGTAGTGGACGCTGCTGCCAGCTCCAGACCATGGACCTTAGCTCGATGGATCCCAGGTGGGCCCGAAGCAGGTTCCTGCCGCAGCGTCTGTCGCACAATGGGACCTCTTCCGTCGCTGCACCATGGCAGACGGCTAAGGGCGGCAACGCCACTGGCCAAAGAGCAAGCAAATGGCACCGACGAGGTCTCCCGCCTGGCGCATCGGTGGCAATACCACCGCGCCTTTCCCGCATAAATCTACATGTACCGCTGCCTGTACTGTAGCTCCTCTCGACCGGGACGTGCCCTCTGTGGCAAAAGTTCTGTAGTGGCCTCTACATGCCGCGACCAGAAGCCCTCGCTTTGCCGACTTGCTGGTTATGCCCGGTCCCTCACTTGCGAACTCGCCGTCTCTGCTCGCCAGCCTGCAGACACCACTCCGACCATGGTGACGCACACGCCGAAGACGCACCACAACACCGCCTTCGAGCAGTTCGAGAAGGGCTCGCCCACCGCGTTCCCCAAGCTCGAAGAGGCCGAGCGGCAGCAACGACGATGCTGCAGCCCGAAGGCCTGGGCCGTCGTGCTCATGGCCGTGGGCTGCCTCACCGCCGTCATCGGCATCCTGTACGGCACCGCCATGCCCGCGTACATCGACTCGGCCGTGGACGACCAAGTCGTGCGCTGCTCCGACGACGACGTGTCCGAGGAAAGCTACCTGGACCCGTACGGAGACTGCGACGACTGCTCGCCCTACTACGTGTCCGTGTACATGCTCAATGCCAGCAACGCCGAGGACTACCTGGCCAGCAACGCCAAGCTGCAAGTGCAGGAGATGGGGCCCTACGTCTACCGCCGCCGCGAGGTCAAGCTGGACGTGTCCCTGTCGGACGACGCCTCCACCGTCACCTACATGACGTACACGTACCACACGTACGAGGCCGAGAAGAGCTGCGACGGCTGCTCCGACTCGGACGAGATCGTGAGCTTCGACACCGGGTACTTCAGCGTCATCGGGGCCACGGGGGGAGAGTTCAACCTCCTGGCGTCGGTGGCTGCGGCCTCCTTCGCCTCCACGGCGAACACGACTGAGATCGTCGCGACCATCACGGAGCACGGCGCGCAGATGATGCGTTGGATGAACGGCCTCAACTCGCTGGACCCGGAGGCTATGAAGACGGTGACCAACAACAGCGCCGTGCTGACCTTCCTTGCCACCGGCCCGGAAGCCATCGCCGACCTGGACCTCTCGGGTTTTGCCTACAACGGCCTCTTCGTCAAGCGCACGGCGTCGCAATGGGCGCTGGGCTATCCGAGTTTGCTGGCCGGCCTCATCCTGGGCTCAAACTACGTCAGCACGTGCGAAACCAGCATGAACGCCGAGTGCGCGTCCTGCACAGGCGACGACTGCCTCGCCATTGCAGCGGACTGCTCTCAGTGCACCAAAGGTGCGGCGGTCGTGGCGGTCAACAACGTCACCTGCGCCATCGTCGAGTCCATTTACGCCGCCGAGTACGGAGCCCAGGAAGCTGCCAGCTTTCTTGCGACCACGTGCGGTCTCTGTGAGAGTGTGGGTCTGTGTGCCACACCGCTCCCCGGCATCGCCGAGAGCTCTGGCATGGACTACTCGGAGACTGCACCGGACGCGTCGTCGCTCGGTGCCTACGTGAAGCACACGGGCTGCGACGACCTGAGCAAGATCGGAGCGTGGGTGAAGTACGACGACTTCACTGTCGCGCCGGTGTGGGTGGATCTGGGCGAGCGCCGCAACCCGACGCTGGCAGAGATCAACGCGTTTTCGAGCTACGCCAACTGCGACTCGCCTGTGGCGAACGTCACGTGCTTCAACGTGTCGGGCACGGACGGCACGGCGCTCAAGCCCGGCGGAGTGACGATCAACGGCATAGCCAAGGAAACCACCGCTGACTCGTTCAACTCGTACCTGGGCGCCGCCGAGATCTACATCACCATCGAGAGCACGGGCACAGAGGTTAACTTTGACGGTGTGTCGCTGCACCGCTTTGGCACGCCGACCTACATCTTCGACTACACGGACGACAGCGCCGATATTGGCACGGGCGTTCCGGTAAATGGTTTGCAGCAGCTGAGCTTCGTCACGGGCTTCCTGTCGTACATGTCCGGCCCGTTCTTCATCTACGGCGACACGTCGCTGCTCGAGGCAGTGGACCACCACGAACGGCACGGTGATGACGGCCGACACAATGTACGACTCGGACGGCACACTCCTCGAGAGCTTCCACAGCGCGTACGGCACGTTCGTGGACATCGAGTCGGGTACGGGGCAGACTATGAGCGCACGCAAGCGCTCGCAGGTCTCGTATTCGCTGGCTGCCTCCTCGTCCGCTGCCAACGCGTCCATGAGCGACATGCTGTGGCCCACGCTACCGACGGAGGTGGTGCTGCCCACGTACTGGGTGCAGGAGGCCGGCGAGGCTAAGGACAGCGTGCTGGACACGTTCAAGAGCACGCTCACCCTCGTCAAGACGTTCCTGCCGGGGCTCATCGTGCTCATCGTTGTGGGCGCCCTGGAAGTGGGCGGAGGCGTCTTCCTCTGGCGTCGCCACAAGCAGAAGCTCCAGATGCTGCGCTACGGCAGCGTCATCTAGATCGTAGTCCTCTGTACACAGCAAGAGAGAAGTGAATGTAACGTTTGAAGTTGAAACCAAACACCCGCCTGGTACCTCTCCTCCACCTTGTCCGATAGCTCGGCCGAATTGAATTGTGAGACCAAAGGCGACGCCAAGCTCCAGGCGTAAACGCCTGCGCCGATGACTTCGCGTTCCTGTCCAACGTCAGCCGTTTGTGGTCGTGTCGCGCGTGAGCTTCAGGTTGTTCATGTATTAGGCGCTACGGCGGACTCTCGTGTCTACTTCCTCCCTGCGGTAAACGTCCCCACGATCGCGTACTTGCCTTCGAAGCGCTTGATCCAGTCGTCCAGCGTTTTGCGCTGCTCCGGTGTGAGTCCGTCGGTTGACGGGCTGTCCAGAGCCTCGTCCTCCAAGGACATGCAGGCCAGTGCCTTGGATGCGTCTCGGCCCGCGAACTGGCCGTACATGCCGTCGGGGCCGTAGAACTCTGATCCGTTCATCGTGACGTCGTACAGGACGCCGTCGACGCCCAGCAGAATGGTCTGGCGCGGGTTGTCCACGCCGTTGAACGGCAGCAGCTCTTCGGGCGTGAGACGCAAGCCGGCGTCCACCAGCCGCCCCACGTTCGTGTACTTGTGCTCGCCGCTGCGGAACGTGGCCAGCCACTCGTCCAGCGTCTGGAACTGCTCGGGCGTCAAGTCACTCAGGTCCAGATTGGCCAGCTCCTTGGCGTCGCTCAATCCCAAGGCAAGCGCCCGCGTGACGTCTTTGCCCGCCAGCGCCGCATATTTGCCCGAGGGTCCGTACTGTTCTCGACTGGAGCTCACGTCGTAGACCTCGCTCATGACCGACATGTAAATGGGGCGTTTGCCGTCCGCTCCTCCGTTGAAAGTGGCGAGCTGCGCCACGGTGAAGTGCCGACGAGACAGCGGCTCCTTCGACGCGCTGCCGCCCGAGATCGGTAAGGAGTCGGGGCCGGTTGGCGGAGTGCCCACTGCGTTGCCCATGTCGGCCTGTACACGGGTGGAGCGCTGGCTGGAAGGTGCTGAGTCGCTGGTTGGTTTCTGAGGCGTGCGTCATGGGACTCAGACGTGGCAGGATACGCGGCGCACTAAACATAGCGAAAGGAAGCAGAGCACGTGGGGGTCAGGAAGGCCAGGAAACCACCGCTGCAGCATGCTCAAGCACAACACGTTAGCAGGGACAGATCCACTCTCTTTAAGCACTTTTGCGGCGGGTACTGGCCGCCAACTTGTCTGTCTCTACTTGACGACCTTGCCCACGACGGGGTACTTCTCCTTGAACTTGTCCTCCCACTTCGTGAGCGTCTCCTGCTGCTGCTCCGCGAGGCCCTCGAGCGTCGGGTTGTCCAGGTACTCGTCCAGGAAGGACATGCAGGCGAGCGAGCGGGAGCAGTCGCGGCCGGCGAACTGCTTGTAGCCGCCCTCGGGGCCGTAGTGGTCCAGCCCGTCCAGCGTCACGTCGTAGATGTTGCCCTTGACGGCCACGTAGACGATCTGGCGCGGGTTGTCCAGGCCGTTGAACGGCCGCAGCTGCTCGAGCGTCAGGTCGCGGCGGCGCAGCACGCGCCCCACGTTCGGGTAGCTGTTGTAGACGCGGAACTTGGTGACCCAGTCGCTGAGCGTCTCCTTGTCCATGAAGCTCAGGTCCGCCAGCTCGTCGCTCTCCAGGTCCGCCGTCTCGAACGACATCTTGGCCAGCGCGCGCGACGCGTCCCGCCCGGCGAACAGGTGGTAGCCCTCGCCCGGGCCGTAGAAGTCGCGCTTGCGGCTCACGTCGTACACCTCGTCCAGCACGGCGATGTAGATGGGCTGGCCGCCCTCGCCGTTGAAGGGCAGCAGCTCCTCGGGCGTGAAGAACCGGCGGTCGACGGGCTTCTCGCGCTCCGCCTTGAGCGCCTCCTGCCGCGCCTTGGCCGCCTCGTACGCGCGCTGCTGGGCCGCGTCCGCGCGCGCGTTCATGTACTTGACGGCCATCACGGCGGCCACGGCCACGCCCGCTCCGACGAACAGGTTGCTGTCGGCGCTGGCCAGGAACTCGAGCATCGTCTTGCTTGCGCGCGACTGACTTGAACTGCGAATGCCACCTCAGCACGGAAACCCCAGCTTTTCGCAGTGATGGGCAAATCTGCGAGTACCGCTGCTCGCTTTTGAGCTACATGGAAACACGAAATGCAAAGCACGAATGCATAAGGTTTATGCAGGTAAATAATGAGTAACATTTCATTTCTGGATATGACGTTTGATAGAATGATCGAGTTATACGATAGCGTAAATGGAAGATAACACGGTAATTGCTGCCAAACACCGAAAACGGTGCAATCTTTAGGTTGACCATCTCGTCATGGCAGACTTGCAGGGTGTTCTTTCAAAGTCGGGTTCTTCCACTCTCTTGATGGCAAGAAACAAAAGTGGTCATTTCCCCATAGATTCGGGAAACGAAAAAATGGAGAACCAGAGCAAGGAACACCACAAGACGTGACTGAGACCAGCGACGATTACGAACAACACAACTTTCAACACACCATGGTAGTCATTTTGTGTAGCAATGCATCAGTCGATCCAGGTTCATAGGTCACCAAAAATGGAGACTTGCAAGCTACAGCCGCTCGCAGATTACGTTGTTTTCTTGCTCGAGCCGCCAAAAGCACTCAGATCCACGAGCTCGGGGGCGAACAGGCCAGCTGCAGCAAAACCCACGAACCAGGTGAACGGCCCAAGGAATGGCACCTGCAGCATGTAGCAAAACACGAGCCCGAAGCCCAGTCGCGCGGCGTCGCTTCCACTCTGGTGCCAGTCTCGCTGATCCGGGCGCCTGTCGTTCTCCTCGCTGTCGATCTCCATGTCGGTAAGCAGGTCGGTGTTGACGTTAGGGTCGCCTTCCTTCGCTGCAGACTTGAGGCGAGCGATAATTGGGTCGAAGAGCTCGCGGATCATGGCCCGCGAGTCCAGCCACATGTGCACCAGCTGTAGAGCCGCCTCACGCGTTGCCGGAAAGACGAAAGCCACGAAGATAGGCACGAGGAACGCCACCTCCATGTGTCGAATACTGCCAGTAGCAGTCAAGAGTTAGCAATAGAACCTCGCCTAACTCATCGATGCAGCAACAACAATAGTTTACCGGTAGCCGAACTGCGCGATGGGGATCAACACACCTAGGAGCGGCTTCGCCACCAGAGCCACGAGTCCGAAGCCGAGCTGGCGCAGTCCGAAGCGCATCAGGTGGCGGACGTACTCCCAGTCCCAGTAGATCGCTTTTTTCTACAGTCATCGGTAGTAGTAACAGCAGCAGCTGCCAGTCAGCTGGAGCCTGTATCGTAATCTCTCAAAAGAGTCGTCCGCTGCACCTTTCGGATCGTCTTGGCGAGCTCAGCGTCGCGCGTGGCGAGCCCCGCGAAGAAGGCGTTCTCGAACATGCTGACGCTGAAGTAGCGGCACACGCCGATGAGCAGGAACGGGACCGTGGAGGCGACCGCGTAGCGGAAGGCGCGCACACTGGCGTCCACCGTCTCGGGGCTCAGGAAGAGCAAGCTGATCCACTCGACGGGCAGCAGCAGCACGTGCAGCACAGCGGACAACACGACGGCCATGATCAGCAGCAGCTTCATGCTGCTGCAGCAGCGTTGCATGACGCCGGTTAGACTTGGAGAACGTATGTGCAACTGCAACTTTTGGCGTCTTCACCTCCAGAATTCACCGCGCACTTCATCGTCCGACAGCGCTCGGAACGTGCCCGTTACTGTGTCACAGCGCTGGTTAGAGGGGGAGGCAGGGGGAGAATGAGCTATGGACGGATAGAGGAGACGCAGGGCTACGCACCGGCGGCCGTCGCGCCGTAGAAGAAGCGCTTGCTGCGCGCCACGAGCTGCGTCGGCGTCGGTGTCCTGGGCTCGGCCATTGTTGATTGGCAAGTGAGATTGAAGCGACATAAAATTTCTGGTACAGTGTTCCAGACGAAATGGATGCAGGTTGAAGAGCACGAGATAGGGTTTACTTTAGCAGTTAGCTAACGGAGCTGGCATTGCAAGTTAACGGTGTGTGGCGAAAACACGGAGGCGTTGAAGGCGCTGTATCATTCCTCCCTACCGATAACGAAATGGAATTTAAAACGTCATCTCGCCTTTAACGCGTGAGCTGAAAACCTCCAGTCTTCAGCACTGTTGGCAAGAGACGAGCATTTCCTCGCGCAGGGTGCAACGGCACTAAAACTGAGTGAGCTCACGGGTTTGAGTTGTCCATTGGTCCTGGCAACTGAAATTTCTTCTTCGCCTCTTTCTCGGCCTCTCGCTTCTGGATGGCGCTCGCATCTTCTGGGATCATCGGGAACGACCACGCGCCAGGTTTCCCATCGAGCATACAGTCCAGTTTCAGCTTCATAAAGTAAGGCGAGTGCTTTTGCTTCAACTCAAGAGATCCACTGTTATAAGCGCCAAACGTCGAACATAGGTTTCCTTCAAGCACGTCCTACATGCAGGAGCACAGCGAATGCATGAGATAGACATATAAACGCACACTGGAAGCACAGCACGAGGAGCAGGCCTTCCGAATAATACATTGAAGTGAAAATAGTACTGCAATATTTGTATTGAATAACGGATTTTTATGTTAGCACGAAAAATGTAAATAACTTACGTCCAGTACCGCCAAACGTTATTTTGCTGTGATTCTTCCTACTTCGAACATGTGCGAGCATTTCTTTAGTCACGTAAAGCATGTGCTCGGCAGCCACCGTCAAGGACTGCTTCCGATCAACATTGATATTATTTTATTTCTCAAGGTGAATCGCCACCTTTGGAGTGTCAAGACTGTGGATGATTCGGTCAACTCAAACAAGTGAGGAGCAAGGTAGGGGTGATATTGCGCTTACCAGTGGAATAACGTATTTGATAATGCCAAGAGCTACCCTGCAATTACTGACTTCATTGCAGTCATATTTTCGGAGGGCCTGACGAGACGGTCACTGTACTGTACCTTCAAGACCGCCGCGACCACGCGGTGCAGCCCCCCCCCCCAGCCTTAATTCGCTGCCGCGGAGACTACTATATGCCCCACGCTCTCCTTGGTCACTCTGCTCGTCCTTCATCCATGCAAACAAGTTATTAATAGCCTTAACGTGGGGGTCTCTTTCATGACGTACGGCCCCTTAGCTTACCAAACATCCTTCGTGGTGCTATTCGTTAAGCGGATGATCGACACGTCGGCGCTGGAGTCAACCTCGCAGCTGAAGGTGTCGCCATTTTTAACCCGGAGCTGGACTTTGCCACTTCTGCGAATTATAGCTGTTGAGCGAGAGAAGACCACGCGCTCGTCAGGAATGGTGTGCGCAATGCGGCGGGAAGGCGCTAGCTAACCAAACAGATGAAAGGCGGCAATGGTGTGGTCACATTATCTTGACTAGAACATTCCGCGACTACTTGTTACAGTTTCCAAGTATACCGCTCCAGGAGCTCACCAAAATGTCCGACACAGCGCAAACCATGTGCGCGGGGCGTCCTCTACCTCACCCGTCGACGCTCTTCTACATGGAGCTGGTCATCCTCTGCGCCGCGCCTCGCTGGCATTCTTGTCGCGATGCCGTCCTCCTCCCCGTCTCCTAGCGGCGGCGGCGGCGGCTCTCTCTGTCGCGTGGCGGCGCCGAGCCTGCTGCCGCTCTTCCTCGGCCTGTTCGGTGGCGCCTTCGTGTCGCTGGGCGTGGCGCTCTCGGGCGCGCGCGCCGCCGCGGCCGTGCGCTGGCTGCTGCGGCTGCCGGGCGACCTGCTGCTAGACGCCTTCGTGTGTCTCGCGCTGCCCGCGACGGCGCTGCACGCGGCGCTCACAGGGGCGGCCGTGGCGCGCGAGCTGCTGGAGCTCAAGACGCAGCGGACGCAGTGGCTGCAAATCGCGGGGGCGGCGCTCGCGGCCTTCGCGCTGGCCACGCTGCTCGCCAGTCTGCTGGGCGCGCTGCTGGCCGTGGCGCTGGCGAGCATCGTGCCCAGCAGCGCCGCGCTCGCGCAAGTCTGGGGGCTCCAGGCGGGCGCGACCGTGGCGTTCGGGTGCCCCGCTGCAGGGTCCGTGGCGCTGCAGCGCGACGGGACGCTCCAGTGCGCGGTGAACGCCACGAGCTTCGTGCTCGACGACGTGGCGCGGACGTTTGTGGTGGACTCCATGGCCCAGGCTTCGAGTGTTGCAGAACAGGTAGTGAAGGTGGCGGAGAGTGTCTTCCTAGAGAGTTTAGCGGCCGCCTTCGTGGACGGAGACGCACTGAGCCTCGTGGTGGGGGGACTCGCGCTCGGAGCGGCGCTGACAGGTTACGCGTTGGCGGAGCGAGGGGAAGACGAAGACGGCAACAACCGGCGTAGGGAAGAAGAGCAGGGGGAGAAGTCCGTCGTGTTGCAGCTAGTGGCCCAAGCGGAGGCGCTGGTGTGCCGTGTCTTGAGTTGGCTGCACAAGTATCTGCCTATGACTGTAGCTTTCATGATCAGCAGCGTTTTGCTGCAGTCGTCGGCCACTTCTTCGGACGACAACGACGCTGGCACTACGGTCGCTGTTGCCTTGGCGCTAATGACCGTGCTGCTGCTGGCGCTGGTAACCGACGTGATCGTTATGATCTTTCTGGCCGCGGTGTTCACCCGATCCAACCCGTTCGCGTTCCTCGAGCACCTATTGCCAGCGCAGTTGCTGGCGTTGAGCTCCAGGTCGTCACTCGTGTCACTGCCAGCCACCGTCTCCTCCATCGTGGCAAGCAAGCGGGTTTCGCCCAAGCTGGCATTCATCCTGTGCTCCACTAGCACTGTGCTTAATCAGACAGGTACCGCGCTCTACCTGTCTGTGAGCTCCCTATTTGTGCTGACTGCTTCGTCAGCAGGCATGGACAGCGACGAACTGGCAAGGACGCAATCTGCTAGCACCATTACGGCTATGATCTTGGCCAACGCGCTGATCGCCAGCGTGGTTTCGCCGCTGCCTACAGGAACCAAGACCGCGGCGCTGGCAACGATTCTAGGAGCTGTTTTTGGCGTTTCCGCCGAACCACGTGCTGAATTACTTGCCTTCTTGGCGGCATTGGAGTGGATCACGGGCCCATTTGTATCCTGTGTGAACGTCTCGAACAACGCGTTGGTTGCGCTGGTGATTGCCCATTATTTCGAGGTCCAACCAGCCCCTGAAGATGCAGATCCTGACAGGCCCGGTGCTCCGGCGCAGGAGCCGCCTGTACCAGTACCGGACTTACACCAGCAACGAGCGGTGGGGATGATCCACAGCGAGAACTGGGTATAGAAAGAGTGAATCTGTTGTCAGTGTGCCATGGATGAGAGATCGTGAAGTAAACTTGATGTGAGATTGTGGGATACATCCGCGCGGTATGAATATGGAAGTGCACACGTCTGGAAGCGCAGCGGTGATGTGAAAAATAGCATTCGGCAGGGGGTTTCGACGTCGAGCAATACCGAGCTCTGCGAAACACCTGCGGGGTCATTTCTGTCGTGTGGTGCTCTATCTACGAGACCTCCTTGTCAAAAGACACCATTGCTGCTGACATTGAGACGATTGTCCAGCCATCCGCAGCCATGGATTGGCAATTCGATGGCTTCCTGGAGTCCCAGCAGGAAGAGCGTCTGACGAATGCAGCGACTCGGGCGACCGCAGCAGGAATTCCAGCCGAATCGATTGAGACAGCGACGACCAGCTCGGCGGACGACTTTGGTGGCTTGCCGTTCGATAGTAGCAGCAGACGCGATCGCGAAGCGTTGACGATGACGATGAGTCCGTCTGCCACAGCTCAGTTCCGAGACCCCATGTTAACTTTCAACCACCGCAAAGGCGTGCCGTGGCCGGGTGCGACGGCGCAGGCACGTGGAGGGACCGACGAGCAGGACGACATGCTGGTAGACCTGTACTACAAAACGCCGAGTCTGTGGATGACAGCCGTTGCAGGTGCGATTGGATTCGTCGTTGGTGCAGTGCTCAACAGGTATCCTGTCAGCGGGGACGCCCAACTTTGGATCGGATTGCTGGGGTTTCTCTTGGTCCGGGCACTTGAGTGCCTCACGCTTCCGCTCATCTTCACAAGCGTCACGATCTGCTTCTCGAACCTAGTGGTCTCCGACAAGACCCGCCCCGTCATGGTGCGTTTGGCCATTTACTTCGTACTTGCGGCATTACTAGCAAGTTGCGTCGCAGTGGCCGTCGCTTTCTGCTTCTCAGGGTCGTTTGAGGTCAAAGCGAACCCACCCGCAGCAACCACGAACTTCCAATTCATTTTGCGATGTCCAAACGGCAAATATTTCTCTCGGGAAGACGAGTGCACTGCCCAGTCACTTCTTGACGGCCAAGTGCTCACGGCTGCCAATGTCACGGGGCTTCCAGATGCTCTGCAGCTATCGCTCGCTTCAGCAAGTGGCGTGTTCCCCGACACACAGAGCTTGGCTACTCAGATCGTGCTCTTCTTCGGCGACTTCTTGACGGAAAACATCACGAGTGCCTTCGTGTCTGTGGAGTTCCTTGGTGTGACCATTTTCAGCATGATCCTCGGGGCGACGATCATGGCGGAGTTTGATCCGGCCGGTGGAGAGCTGAACCACGTCCTGGTGCTCATCCGACAGATCCACGTCGTCCTCGAGATGATCCTCAACTGGCTCGTGCCTTACATTCCCCTCGGAACGCTGTCCATGATGACCTACTCCATCATGACAGGCGAGATTTCGCAAGAGGCGATGCGCAGCTCACTCTACTTCACGCTCACGATGGTCGCCGCTCTGCTGGCCAACTTCCTCTTCGTGGCCTGCGTCTTGTACGCGGTTCTCGTGCGACGCAACCCGCTCAAGTTTACGTGGTTCCTCATGCCAGGGGTCATTTTCATGCTGGCCACGGGCAACTACTTGGCCACCATTCCCGTCCTCATTCGCAGCTTGGAGAAGTCTCGACAGGTCTCGCGCACGATGGCACAGTTCACAATTTGCCTGGGCGTGAGCTTGTGCCTCTGCGGAACGGCGGTCTTCTTCGTGGTGGCTCCGATCTTCATGGCCTACACGAACGGTCTGGGTGACATCGTCACTGCAGGTCGAGTCATTGGGCTCGTGGTTCTTGCAACTGCGAGTTCCATCGGCACGCCACTCGTCCCAGGCTCGGCACTCACGTTCACGTGCACCATTTGGCGCACGCTGTTCACCAGCGAGGTGCCCGGGTCGTTCGTGTACGTGGTGGCCATGGAGTGGGTCATGTATCGCCTGCGCCGCACGTACAACATTATCATGGCCGCCTTCATCGCACGCATCATCGCCGAGCAACTCGACGAGACGGTGGAGGACGAAGAGGACCGCGCGTATCTCGACCAGCAGCTAGGAATGACACGATAAAAGATAAAACGCGCTGGTACTTTGCTGTCCATTGTGTGCTCGTACTACCTGTCCTTCAAGCCTGCCGTGTCGCTTCTAGTTGTACGCGGCAGGAGCTGGAATTGCCTAACGATCGCTATCGAGTAAATGGCCAACGCCACGAGCACTGACACGCAGACAATCGGCTGGGTGACGTCCATGGCAGTTGTCTTGGCCACCCCAAAGGCAAACAAGTTGTTGATCCCATGCAGCACGAGGCACTCGGCGAGTGATCCCGAGACCGCAAGCTTGAGCGCCAGGAAGAGCCCAACGAGTGACGCCCACAGCACTTGGAACGCCACGTAGCTGCCGGAGTACTGCTGCGCTCCGACGTTGGCCAGGTGGATGGCAGCGAACAAGAAGCTGGAGATCAGCGCACTCCACGTGACGCTCCGCAGCCGATTGATGGCCACCAGCACGATCACTCCTCGGAAGAAGAGCTCCTCCTTCATCGGCGCGAGCAGCAGGCTCTGTAGTATCTCCACGCTGGCGACGGATCCGTCCGGCCGACGCACTGCCGCCTCAACGTTCGTCCAGGACACCAGCACCGGGGCTTCAGCCTGCCGCTGCCACAGTGCCAACGCCATCAAGGCCACCACGTGAAGCACCACCGACGCCACGCACGTCTTCACGCCGCGCCACCCGAACCCCGTGAGTCTTCGCACAAGGTCCAGCTTGGGTCGCTGGAAGAACCAGCTCAGGAACGTCACAAGGCCCCAGCCGAACGCCGCCGCCTCGCACACCTGGCCGACGGCATCCTCCGATACAAAGGTGCAGCCAACTGCAGGCAGCAACGCGTGCAGGAGGCCGCGCACGAGCGTCCCCATGACGGAACTGGTCAACAGCAGCAGGAACGCGGCACCGCTGCTCAACGCCAGCTCCATGACCAGCACGACGCAGCGGATGGCGACGGGCGCCTCGGCCGGGTCCGTCTCCTGGCCCCCTGCCTCCGCGTTAGGCTTCGAGGAGAGCCACGTCCACGCCGGCGCTGCCATCTCGCGGGTCTCTCTTCCCCCTTCTCTGCAAGTACAGTGAGCGACACCGACAAAGCCGCTCAGCTCAATTGAGACCGTCGTAGGCGGCGAGGCCGTTCTCGTTCAGGATGTCGTCGCGGCCGCCGCCCTTGTCCGGGTCCAGCAGCCACGCGCCCAAGTCGAAGAAGCTGTAGGCCATGGCGTAGTGGCCCGCGGTGTGGCCGTGACTCTGCCAGCACAAGACCCACAAGTACAGCAACAGTTAGTTAGCGGAGATCGTCTTGACAGGGAAGACGTCCATGGTCACGTACGTTCTGGTGGTCCGGGTTGGCGCCTTTGGACAGCAGGAGCTGCGCCACCTTGAGGTGGTTGTTCTGCGCGGCCAACAGCAGCGGCGAGTTGCCGTTGTTGTCGCCCTTGTTGACATGGAAGACGCTCTTCTCGAGCTGGTCGTGGTAGATGGTACCCGAGCCCGGCGTGAACTGCGTCTTGACGGTGAGCGAGTCGAACTTCCGCTCGGGTACGTCCTGGAGGGCTTCGCGGATCTGCTTGACCTTCCCGTGCCGTACCAGGCTGCAGAACTCGGCGAACGGGACCACCACTCGCCCTCCACCGGCGTCACTTGAGCTTGTTGGGGGAACAGCAGACGACGTCGGGGCGGGATTCGAGACCGGGTTGGCGGTGGGCGTCGGCATCGCTCTGACGGGGCTGCTGGGGCTGGGCATCGCAACTGCATCGGAGACCGCGGGGCCTCCGCCGGCGCCGTCTCCGTAGAGCTGCCGCATGTGGCCGCGTTCGCGTACGCGCATCTCGTCCACAGTCGTGAGCACCTTCTTGCGGTGCAGACGGTGTTCCATGCCCAGGGTGTTGCGGAGGTCGTCGTCCGTGAGATGCAGCAGCAGAGCGCCGTCCACCGTCGCGTCGGCGAAGGCGCGTTGGTACTGGGCCAGCGCCAACGTGTCCAGCCAACGCCCGACGTCGCTCACGCTCCAGGCCGCGACTTGCAGCGGCTGCTGCCCAGGGAACCCTCCGGGCGGGATGTTGGGCTGGAAGCCTGCGGCCTTCGACGGCGTCTCGGCTGCCGAGTTCTCGGGCCAGCGCTGCTGCGAGACTGCGGCGGCGCTGTCGAGCGTCAAGTGGTGGGCACCAATCTTTCGCATGGCGCGCACCATGTTCATGCTGCTGAAGTAGGTCATCGACATGGACATGAAGCCGAACTTCATCATCGTCTCGGTCGACTCCATGAGCGACGCGGCCTCCTGCCGCTGCTGCGGTGTAAACCCTTGCGGCGTCGGACTGAATGGGGTGGGGCCTCCCGCAGTTACGGGGCTACTCGCGAAGACGCTGGCCGGTCCCGATGACACTGCACTTGGGAGGACAGACCCGGGTGGGATCAAGTCGAGAGCGAGCTGCGATCGCGTTTCCTGCTTGTCACGAATCCGCGCCAGCTCCTTCTGCTGCTCCTCGAGCAAGAGCACTAGCTTCCGCTCGAGGGCCTTGAGCTCTTCCTCTTTGCACAGTCTCTCCTGGTCCACGCGCGCGAGCGTCTCCTCCAACGTTGCAAGCTTCTCGCGTCGCTGAGCAATTTGCGCGAGCATCTGCGAGAACTCGCGATCGAGTCGCATCTTTTGCTCGCGCAGTGCCCACTTTGCCGTCTCGTCCAGCGTGCGGTTGGCGCCTCCAGGCGCGTTGCTGTCGGTCTCCGCCTGGCCCAGAGCGAGCAGCTTGTTCTCAAGCTGTCGGATGCCCTCGTCAAACGCACAAATCTCCTCCACGAGCTTCTCGGCCTGAGCTTCGACGTCGCTTTTCTCTCGGGCAAGCAGCGCGACGTCGCTCTGCAGCTTGGTGCCGTACAGTTTGTACTCGAGCAGAAGCTGCTTGCCAAACGTGAGACCTTGCGACTGCGTCTTGGAGAAGAGGAACTTCTCGCGCTCGCGGGTGAAGCGTCGACGTCCGAGACACCCGCGGAAGACGCGCTGGACGTTCATCGCTGCATTCCGTTGCCGTCGCTGCCGGAACAATTGCCTGCGCGCCACGTGCCGCCTCATGAGTTGCTGAATTCGCACGGCAGCTTGGCGGATCCGTTGTCGTCGACGCACCACCGCGCGTCTGGCGAGCCAGCCACGAGCAACGCGCTGGATGTCGAGCGCGGACAAGTACTCCAGCACGCGCTGCTTGTACGACGTCCGCCCCATCTTGCCACGCCAGTGGCGCTGGAGCAACCGGACGGCCCAGTCTTCGCGTTTGAGGCCTTTGTAGCGCCTGCGAGCTACGCGAGCTTGCCAGAGGCGCTGGATGTTCATGGCGCACCGCTCACGGTGCAAACGGCGTGTGAGGGTGCGAGCGTAGAAGGCTCGGAACGCACGCTGAATGACCCTCGCCATCGCAGCCATGCGCTGCAGTCGCTTTTGATTGCGACGCACTCGCCAGCCCATGTACTCCTTCACTTCAGGCAGCAGCGGGTAGATTTTACTGCCCGCCCCCGGTTGGTACACGACGTTGGCACTGATGCGCTCGAAGGCTGGAGTGGTGGGGTCCCAGGTCGTCAGGGCGACCAGCTTGGATGGTTTGGATGCCCCGCTCTGGTTCGAACTCGAGTGGGCCTTGTCAGCAGCTCCCGGACTCTCGAGAGCAGCCTGTTCGGCTATCTGCTGTTGGTGGAGCCGCCACTGGGTGCCGTCCAGTGGCGGCTTCGGATGACCAGACTGTGGGGCACTGGCAGTAGTGGGCACAGCGTCCTTGACCGTAGTCAGCACGCGATCGATGAAAGCGTCTTCGAAGTCCCGCTGCGGCTTGGCTTTCTTGTGACTTTGATTGCCGGGGGGTCCGCGCTGTGGTGGTTCATCCTCGCACCTCGATTTGAGTTTCTCGGGCGATCGCTCCCGCAGCTTCCGACTTGTGCCGTGTGGGGCGTCGTTGAGCTCATGAAACCCAGTGACGAGCTGTTCGAGCAGCACGAGCACGTCCTGCTTGCACTCTTGCAGAGCCTCGTGGCCGCCAGGGAGCCAAATCACACAGCTTGGGCGTTTACTGCGCCCCGCCGAGTGCTGTCGTTGCTGCTGTAGAGACTTGACGCGTCGGTATCGCAGCACTTTGCCAACCGAATCGACGAGCTCCAAGTTTGCCAGGGCCGAGATCGTCTCGGCGTGGCCTCCAGCATCGATCAGGCCGTTCTGCGCAGAGCAGACCGATATCAGTGGCACGCGTAGACGCTTTAGGTCGCTTCGGAGATCGTGGTGTGCCAGTGCACCAAGAGTGAGAGCATGTCGACCTTCGAGCGTGATGGGGTTAAGCACGGCCGTGTACAGGTTGAGGGCTAGAGGCGTGGATACTCGTGCGAGATACGTCGCTGAGAAGAGGAAACGCGCGTGGAAGTACACAGGGAGATCTGGTCGTGATTCGGGAGTGCAAGCCAGCACCTTCGCACTGTCATGCAAGAATTGGGCAAGTTGGGCATCCACGTGGGCGAAACTATTGAGCAGCACAAGTGAGCGGGTATTCACATCACGTGGCTCCAGTGAACAACAGAAACTCATGGCGATATTGCCGCCGTTGCCAATGCCAACGAGATGGTAAGGTTTGTCTCGTAGCAGTCGATCGCCGCCCGAAGCTCCAGTGACATGGCCCAGTAACGCAGTCAAACACGCCACATGAAAGGTATTGTGCAGCAGAGTGCCTCTCCGCCACGCTGTGTACGCCTGGCCCGGGTAATTCCACAGCAGCACCTGCACGCGGCCACGATAGCGCGCCACTAGCGGCTGCAGTAGAATCTGCAAGCGCTCCCAAGTGTCGAAGAGGTCGTGCACGACTACGAGATTGAAGAACGCCGCACTTGAGTCCGTAGTCGTGTCAACAAGACTCGTCCGAGCACCGCCCATGACACAAAACGGGATTGCAGTCTCCGCGTCCATCTGGAAAACGCCGTGCACGTAGTCGTCGCGTGCATCCATTCCGGCGAGTCCTGGCATAGCCAGTGAATGAGACGCCTCAAGTCGACGTCGACGCCTACGTTGGCGCGCTTGCTGCTCATCCTTTGCTCTTGCAAGTGCCAGTGTGACCGCGCGCACTTCCTCGTCTCCTTGCGGTCGTGTCGATGACGAAGGCCCTTGACGAGATGATGGAGAGTTTCTTGCGCGAAGTGCGGCCTGTAGCGTGTGCTGGAGGGATTCGCTGCTTACAGGTTTTCCGATGCATCCGTCCATCCCGCTGTCTTTGTAGAGCTGCAGGTCGTCGGGCGTCGTGAGCGAACTCACGCAGAGGATTGTGGTGGGGTGCATGACATTGGTGACTTTGAGTCTGCGCTTGAGCTGTGACTGCCGCAGCAAGCGAGCGAATTCCAGTCCAGTCACGTCGCCTTCTGCTAATTCCCGCTCCACCAGAATCACGTCGTAGTCGAAATCCTGAGCTGCACGAAGCGCTTGTCGACCGTCTGCCATACTTTCGACGTCGAGTTCCAACGTGGGCGAAGTTAAACTGCGGAGCATCCGATGCACGTCGTCCAGCACTGTGGTGTCCGAGGAAACGAGCAGAATCATTGCCGGAGCCGCTGAGCTTCCCATTCTCGTGGAGCCTTTTGTGGCGGTTCCTTCTCGAAAGAGCTGACCCGGTTCGAGTGAAGGCGCCTCGATGCGTTTCGTCACGCCGCGCAAGTAGTTATCCATGCCCACAAATGTGTCGTTGCTGCGAAGCAGGTGCTTTTGTTCGCGCGGCGGGTTTGTCGAGAACTGTGTTGTAGGTTTCGCGGTGTTCGACAAAGCAGCGGGTGAGGCGGTCTCAGGATTCTGCAACGATGGCATGCTCACGGTGTGCTTAGTGCTGCTGTGCAGCCGAACCGACTTGTCACCTTCCGCTTTGGAGAGATCTGCGTTGCTTCTGGCGCCATTGCTGTTGCTGACGAGAACTGGTAAGGTGGAAGATCTCTCGACTTGTGCAGTTGCAGAGTCAACGTCACTTGACTCGGCTACATCCGCTACGGACTTCTGTTTGGATCCATCGTGTCGCCTGCGCAGAAGCATCGCCTCTTTCTCGCGGACCTCCTGCGCCACACGCTCTTCCCACTTGTCCTCAATCGAGAGTTGCTGTCGACGCACTTGCTGCTGCTTCCTCTTCAATTGCTGCTGTTTTTGCTGCGCGAGCACGTTTTCGTCTTCTGCCAGTGGTCCGACTACCATTTGCCGCGCCAGATCCAGCAACGCGTACACGGCGTAGCAGTCGGCACACACGCGCACTTGGCGGTAGTAATTGGCCACGCCATCCATCTCTCCGTACACGCGCGCTCGCGAGTTCTCTCGCAGCTCCTGTGCCAGTGTGCTATCAAGCAGATGTGATTGCCGTCGTCGTCCAGCCTTAGTCAGCGAGCTTGAAGCGTCTGCGCCGGGCTGCAGCTGGCTTGAAGCTCGCATCGCCTTCTGGAGGTGTTCTCTGTTGCCCCTGCCTAGCGCAATGGACTTATACATGATGACTCGCAGCTCTCCACTCTCGATCTGCGTCCCGTCGATGCTCTTGCCTGCCGACTGCGCGACTTCCATGGCCGCCACCAGTCGACTGAGATTGGCTTCTCCGAGTGCTCGCAGCTCCTCCTTTGCGAACAGAAACGACAGAGCCGATGCAGCGGCAGCTTGGGGCGGCGGCGCAGCAACGCGTCTCCCCGCCGTGCGATGGGCATTCCCCCCGAGGTCCGCCTGGCTCAGCTGCAGCGCCAAGCCGCAGAAGTCTCCGCTGCACTTGAACGGCGTCGGGAAGGAGCGGCCTCGTGTGGCCGGCGAAGCATCGGGCTGGATGGCCAGCGATGGCATGAAAACACTGCAGCAAGTCAATCAACTGCAATGCAGACTTTCACCGTCGATAGCTCGTTGAAGGCGGGAAATAGCCCTCAGCTGACGTTGACGTCGTTTCGCCGACGAAGGGACACGATCGTTGATTGGGCCATTGTCCGCTGACACCAAGCAGCATGTAGCCATTTCGGTGATCGGCAGGACCACCATGAGTGCCGGCCGGCAGCTCCGCATCCCGCCCGGCGCCTTCCTGCGCGTGGACGCCGCTGGGCCGTGGACCCGCCACCGCTGCGTGGTGGAGTACGACGGCGCCGCCTTCTGCGGCTTCCAGGCGCAGGACCAGCCGGGGGCCATGCGAACGGTGCAAGAAGCCATCGAGGACGCGCTGGGCCGCACCACGGGCGAGACGGCGCTGCCCAGGCTGCGCTTCGCCTCGCGCACCGACACGGGCGTGCACGCTCTGGGCCAGGTCGTTGTGTTCGTCAGTCGCTGTGGTGAGGCGGACCGCGTCTTCCGCGACGCCCTCAACACGCGTCTTCCCAAGGACGTCCTGTGCCGTAGCATGGTCACCATGACCGCGGCCGAAGCCGACTTCGACCCGTGCGCCGACGCCAAGCGCAAACGCTACGAGTACGAGCTGATCGCCGGCGGACTGCGTCCTGTGGCACACCGTCGCAAGGTGTGGCACGTCCGCAAGCCGCTGGATGTGGCCAAGATGCAGGCGGCTATTGACCACCTGATGGCGCCGCCCACGACGAAGGACTTCTCGTCCTTCACGCCGCAGAAACCTGCGGACGGAGAGCGAGGCAACGTCTGCACGGTCTCGACGATTGAGCTCCACGCTGAGAAGTTGAACGACAGGGAGAACGCTCAGTACGAAGAGGACGTGGCCACGAAGATACGGCTGGTCTTTGAAGGCAACCGGTTCAGGTACAAGATGGTGCGGAACTTGGTGGGCACGATCGTGGACGTCGGCTTGGGAAGGCTGCAAGCTGACGACATCCCAGCGATCCTGACAGCCAAGAATCGTGGGAAAGCAGGTCAGGGCGCACCACCGCAAGGACTTACTCTTGTGTGGATCAAGTATGACTAACAGCGCTGCAGCATTGAGCTTGCTTTGAAGACAGTGTATGCACTGGTTAGAAGTAAGGTTGCACGTGCTCCCACAGATCTCCCTCGTCTGCACCCCTTCGCTTACATTTCATACCACTTTTTGTTGGCGTTCTTCTCGTTGAAGGCTTTCATCGTCTGGTAAAAGTCCTCGGACGTCTTCTTCATTTGCTCCGTCTTGAGGCCGAGATCGTTCAGCTTCTCCCCACGCTCCGCGAGTCGCTACAGATTATCAACACAACATAAACAGTTAAAGCAAGTGTCAAGGATCCCAACACAGTACAAACTTCAAACCATACCTGCTGCGCTTGCATAAGGGCATCCTTTGTAGCGTTTAGCCCCGTCTCGGTCTTCGCCGTGGCGCTGTCAGAAGCCACAGCATCTTTGGCAGGAGAAGATCGATCGCCCATCAGTCGCTTGCGCTCGTCCGCTTCGGTAGAAAACTGGAACACCTTGTTTAAGTCTGTAGCCTCTTGGGTGACGCTGAGAACCAACTTCTTGAACATTTTGCCAGCATCCGCTGCGATGCCCCGCTTTTTGCCGCTATCTGTCGATGAAGGGGAGGTTGCTTGGTCAAAGATGGCCACTCGCTCAGGCAGGTGTAACCGCGTCTTGATAGAACTGCGCTCAAGCATTGCGCTTTCCATCGCCGTTGCCTCGGCGAACAGAGAGAAGCGTTCCATCTCACCGAAAGCGTTGGCGACGACAAGCTCGCCACCATACGAAATGTCAGACAGGATTCCGTCAACTAGACCGCTGCACCCCAGACCGAAGCCGAAGTTGTTGCATTCTGCCTCCCAGATTGGTTTTAGCGATAGTAGCGAGAGGATGTACACACGGTTGCTCAGGTCAATGACGGCCAGGCAGTTCTCGACACCCTCGCCCACCGGTACTCGAACAATAGAAGTGACAAGCACAGCTCCTTGCAACTCGATACTTGCTAGAGGCTGCGCTGGAATTTCCTTTGGGCCCATCGCCATCTCCGCCGCGCGAGGAACTGTTGCCTGCACGACGTGAATCGTCCTGCCGCATGTGCACACTAAGAATCGCGGTCGTCCAGTCTCCGTGACGTTCCTTGTGTCGACAACCAGACTGTCGGAGGCCCCAGTTTCATTGATGGCAGGTACCTCCTTGAAGCCTTCGGCGAACACAAGCAGTTTTTCCCGCTCTCGGAGCTTTTTGAGCACACTGCACACCAAATCACGATCGAGTGAAGTCACATCCACCCCATTAATTACAGTGAGAGTGTGGCCTGAGCAAACCCCCCTGTCTGCGAGCAAGGCCGCTGTACTATCGTCCTCCGCAAACCCCTTGACCACCGCGTGTTGCTCTACTTCCATAAAGAGATGCAGTCCAAGCGAGCCGGGAGGAACTGTAACTTCAACGAGATTACTTTGTGCCCAACTCGGGGTTTCCTCAGCTTGGACCGGTACTTCAGTAGCTGCTGTCTTCGAGCGTTCATCCTTTGCTTCCATCACAAACTGCTTCGTTAGCTCAAAATCCGCGTTCGGCATGCCTATCCGCTGAGTTCGCTGGTCCGTAATAACATCGCTAACGTCACCTTTCTGTGGGTTTTCTGCTAGATTTGGCTCCACCATGTCTGGCGAAACAGCAGCAGCAGCAGAATCTACGCCACCCCCAGCAACGTTCAGCTCTCTAACTTGTTCGACCCATTCGCGCCCTGGAATTTCGATACGTTCGCCATCACCGTCTACCATGATGATTGATGACAAACTTGTGGCCTTCTCGGGGTCCACGAGCGTTTCTCCCATCTTGGTGGCTGACTGCACATGGTACATTTCCAGCTTTCCGCTACCACGACCAACGAAGAGCACAGGGATCACTTCGCGGTGCTGTATCATGTTCTGACGATTAGTCTCAGCACCGTAAATACTTGCTTTACCTGGTGATCCCTTGCCGCCGTTTCTGTTGTTTCCGGGTAGTGAGGGGGGCGACGAACCACTTCCAGGAATTTCAGTCGTTTGCACAAGCTCGCTCATCAGCAACGAGTCCACTGACATGGACTCGTCACCAGTTGGAGAGATATCACACACCAAGAGCTGGAAATTCTGCGTCTTGATCTCGACGAGCGACACCATGCCGGCTGCGTCCGCTATAGCCACGTATCCGTAAGAGGAGGACATCACCAACTTCGAAATCCGCTCAGTGTGAACATGGATAGAGAACAGTGTGCGGAAGCCAACGGTATCCTTTTGGCCCGTTCCTTGGGTTGTCTGGGCTGTCGAAGAATCGTCTGGTGTGGGTTTTTGCTCTTGGTCGCAAGCACTTTTCGCCACTCCACTGCCCATACCTTGTTGAGCCCCGTCAGTCGGGAGACATTCCTCGCGCGGCTTCAACTGATCAAACTCCAGTATGACGATCTCGCCAGACGCGAAGCCAACCACAAGAGTGCGCGAATCCGAGCAGAATGCCAGACACGTGATCTCCGGGTTGACTGGGGCAGGAGACATCTGCAAAGGTGCATCCACGACATGAAGCAAGCGAATGGCACCCTTGCTGGAGCGATCCCCCGCTGTTTGAGCTTCCCAGAACAGGACGCATCCATTTGCGTGGCCTGTCAAAAGCATCATGCTATTTGGTGCGATGCCTGCTGTTCCTCCGTCCAGCGCACCACTTGTTGCGAGGAACCCCTTCAGCATCGGTTCCAGCACGCTGCCACCATTGATAGGCCATTCAAAGTCCCCGCTTTCGGCCAAGCGGAACCTGGGGTCGTACTTCTCTTGGTTCCATGTCGATAGTAAGTCATCCTGCAAAGTGCTGTCCGAGTGAGACAGATTTACAAGTGCAAAAGTCTTGAGCGGGCTCAGCTGCAGCAGCGGCGGGATAACTGCAGGCTCGGGGAGCCGGTCCATGCGCCACTCCCATTCTTCTTTGTCGCCATCGCTCAGCTTGACGAAACACGGCAAGCACTGCACACTAACGGCCGGCAAGCAGCCGTCCAGTGGGTTTCCGGAGAGCAAGATCAGCGACAATGGCGCCACTTTCGCACAGAAGTCTACCTGGTCCTGTGCAGCCTCGAAAGCCGCGATTTCTGCGTGATTCGCCGACTCGATCGTGCTGACAAGCCACGTCAACTTCTCCGCCTTAAATAGGTCGGTCAGCGTGTCATCGCTGTTGCGGCCATCGGTCGGCGGGTGGACTACAGTCAGCAAACTGGCTCCGCTGGGGTCTTTGCGACCTCCAGAGAACACGATAGCACCAGGAAGCGCAGCGTGTTTGGACGTCGGCGGCGCGCAGACCCACTTGATCTGCTTCACGGACGTCGTCTGGTCGCTCGGCGCAACGCAGCGGTACAAGCCGCGCGCTTTGTCCGTGCGGAAGACCGCGAAGCCTCCGTGTTTGTATCCCGCGACGAATCTTTTGCCGCTCGAGTGCCAGGACAGCGACTGCGGGGAGTTGTGGGCCTGCTCTCCGTCCTCAGCACTAGAAAAAGACTCGGACGGGGTCGTGAGCAGCTTGTGCGCCTTGCCCGCCAGTGCGAACTCGCGCACCACTTTGCGCCTGGCCACGTCCCACAGCAGCACGGCGGGGCAAGTGTCGTAGGCGACCAGCAGCAGGTTGGCGTCTCTCGGGTGGGCGGCCATGGCCGTGACGCCCTCGACGCGGGGCGGCTCCGAGACGTCCTGCGGGCGGACCACGTAGGTGCTGATCCGGCCCGTCTCCTCGTGCACCACGTGGATGTCGCCGTCGTCTGTGGCCACGAAGAAGAAGGGGAAGTTGGCGTGGCGGACGGTCTCGAGACTCGTGAGGACGCTCGCGGTCCAGGCGTCCGACACGCAGCAGAGGAGCGCGGCCGCGCCCGACGCCAGCTCGAACACACGCAAAGAGCTGTCCGTGTAGCCCACGACCAGGCGCTGGCGCGCCGTGAACTGCAGGTGCGTGACGCCCACGGCCACGTGCGAGGCGGCCGCGGGCCCGTCCAGCAGAACCTCCAGCCCGTCGGCGCCGAAGAGTTTCACGGCCCCCGACGCGGTGCCCACGGCCAGGAGACCCTGCAGGCCGCAGAAGGCCAGCGCCTGCGCGTTGCTCGGCACGCCGTGGTGCGCCGTCGCGTGCAGAGAGAACATGGCCGGCTGCAGCGCGCTGGGCCGCACTAGCAGCGCGTCCAGCGCCAGCTGCGCGGCCGACGTCGAGCGGCTCGCCTTGTTCCCCATAGGCTTGGCGACTTGTGGGGCTTCAACGTTGGGGGATAGTTCTAGCAAGGTGTACACATAGGGCGCGTGCATAGTGATGAGAAGACAGATGGATACCTAAACGAAGACAGGCGATCTTCTAATCATCGAGTGGGTAATGTGTGCATCAATTGCGTTGCGGCATCAACTTGTCCGTGTTTAACCTCCGAGGAGGTTTCGATTCTCCTTCTGCGTGAGACCATCGCACATACTATAGTCTCTGTGAGGAAGAGAAGGCACGAGTCGCGTGCGACCTTGACGGACGGTGGGAGGTTTGCTTGCGCTAGTACAGACGCCAAGTGCACAGTGCTGCTCCGACTCGGCATATCAAGAGCTCGAGGTTGTCTCAACTTCGTGTTAAGGTTGCCGATCACGCAGACGCAGACGCAAATAGCTGAGCAAGTGCATGTAAGCCCACTTCTGGTTTCTCGTGGCTTCACACACGGAATACGTGAGAATTTGCCAGCCTAACGCATGATCTACGCCGCTGAACTCGACACGGGCGAAGTCAGCCAGAATGCTGAGGAAGACACCGTCGAGACGGAAATGAGTCTGCACACCAAGAAAGTGGCGTCTGGCTCAAGGCACCATCAAGTGACATTCGCAGTGTGCGGTCGACTGCGCCAGCTCGCGCTTGTCTCCATCGCCGCTATGGGGCTCTGGCCACTGGCGCTGCAAGTCATTCTTGTCCCTGAAAGTGTGTTCGGAGACGGGCACGGAGACCGATACGAACAGCTCTCGTACTTCGCCTTGGAGAACGACCATTACCAAGTGCTCGAGCCTCGCAAGGTGAGCTGCAGTGATCTCCAGGCCACGCTGTTCGGTGGCGCAACGCCCACCCCGACCACAGACCTCGTGCGCGCGGTCCCCCAGGAAACGTTTGAGAGCGTTCGCTCTCTTGTGGTGAACCAGACAACAGGAGACAACGTCTCGAAACTCTCGGTGAACACGGGCATTCTCGGCCTGTCAGTTGACAACAGCGCGTGCTTTGGTGGGGTGGATGCTGAAGGCGCTATACAGATCGAAGCATTAATTAGCGCCAAGGCGGCTTCAACATTCGGCGTGGACGCTTCGTGCGTGCAGAACACTGCCTCCCACATGCGCCTTCGTCTTCAGTCAACCGAGTTTTTTACCCCGGACACGATGGGAGAGCTCAATCCGTCTCGCGTATCGGGCGCCATGCTGATCGTGTCCCTCGTAGACGCGAATCTGAATCCTGTGGTGAGTTCATGCTACGATGCCACGCGTAAGTCACGATACGCAGCTACCGAGAGCAAGACCGAGTACCGTCGCCTAGTATCGATGTACTCGAAGCTGTTGCTGGTGCCGCAGACTTGTGCAGAATTTACGCTCTTTGGTGGAGAACGAGACACATTCGGGTGCGCGTATTCGGCCTTTGGCACATCAGGCGCCGTGGCCGATCCGAACTCTGACGGCGCAAAGCGGACGTACTCGTTCCCAGCGCCGTGGCGCATGATTCAGTGCAGCATGAGCGGCGAGTGTAGCTCACTGTTGTTCACGCAGCTGTGGCTATCAGAGTGGACGGCTGAGGAAACAACGTCCGGTGTGGTGTTGCGCCACAACTTCGTGAACCACAAGGTGAACGAGGTGACGGTCGCGGCACGTTCAGTATGCGCCTGCTAATCAGTCTGCAGGTCTTGGCACTGGTTGTGACGGCGTACTTGACGAGTGTGCGCGGCTGGCACAAGGTGCAGTGCGCTTTCGTCTCTCCGTGGACGAAGGCGATGAATGCGACGACGTCATGCACGATTGCCAAGGTGGCTCGCAGCAGCTACAATTTCATCCTGGTCGCCCAAATGGTCTTGAGCATGTTGCAATGGCGCAAGCAGTTGACAGTCGACTTGTTGGTGGGGGCCGACACAAACCAGGCCGTGCTTCGTGCGTTCGGTTGCGGCACACTGGTGGTGGTGCTGGCGATCAACATCGTCTTCGCTCGTGCCGGCGATCTCAAGATGCAAGAAATGGAGCCGACTTTCGCGCACGTGGTTGGGTTCCTCACGTCGGTCATCCTGTTCTTGATCAGCCGAACGGAGTCGGTGTCGGTGTCAGCTCGAGCATTGCTAGCGAAGGGTATGCACTCCGTGTCAGCCACCGATGTGACAAAGTACTCGGGCTGTCGCGGTTCGTCTGTGTGCGCAATGGAGGCGTCACTGGGCATGTACACGGTTATCCTCGTGGTCGTGATCGGCGCGGCGGCACTCATTGGACTGACAGCTCACGCTATGTTGCAGGCCTCCATTCGCGCAGGGCCGAAGGTCGTTAGTACTGCGTATCGCGTTGGGGATTCAAAACGAGTGCCGCCACCGTCCGCAGCTGTCAACTCGTTCACGAGATTCCTCGATGACCGATCGCGCAATATGTCCTTGTACGACTGCAGCACAGAAGTTTACGTGCTAGCATCTGGACAAGAGCTGTTCTCAACACGTGGGCAATTGGAGGCATGTGGGTTCGTTTTGACGTCGTCGATCCTCTTCCGATACCGATACCTTCCGCTCTTCTTCATTGCGCGTGTAGTACCGATTCAAGTCCTCAACTTCTTCAATCTCACGGTGACAACGTACGAGCTCATCCACAGCAGCAAGATGCTGAATGGGATCCCAGTCGGCCTCGTGGCAGATCAGGTGATTCACACCCACTGGTCGAAGCTGAAGGAGGCTCGACTGGACTGGATGGAAGAGTATATCGGCGGGGATGGCGCGACCTCCTATCCCTCCACGACAAGTACTGGCATAGGAGACAATCAAAAACGGTTCACGCGACTGGGTAGGAAGTCTTCGCCCAACGACACCTACGTCGCCTGGTTGTCGAATACTTCATGGCATCTTCATTCTATCATAAAGCCTGTGCGTCCCCACTCGGCTCGCCTTGTGACTTGTGGGGCTTCAACGTTGGTGGATGGATAGTTATAGCAAGTTGTAAACAAAGGGTGGGTGCATGCCATCAAAACTTGTCCGTCTTTACTGTTTCGATTCTCCTTCTGTAAGACCACCGCAGGTAATAGTCTCTGCGAGGAAGAGAAGACAGGCGTTGCGTGCGGCCTTGATGGTTCGAGTACCTCGCGGACGGTGGTCGGTCTGCTTGTGAAACGAGCACTAGTACAGATGCTAGGTGCAGTGTTGAGCAACGGAGCAGCAACACGCTGCTGCTCTGACGCGGCATACCAGGAGCCCAAGGATGTACCAGCTTCAGGTTACCGACACGAGCACGCAGACGCCAACAGCTGAGCAAGTGCACGCAAGCCAACTTTTGGTTCCCCCTTGTTGTCGAATACATTAAATGGTCTTCCTTTAGCAATTTTCTTCATTTCGTCATGGGGCACGCCTGAAACTGGAGGAGTGCGCTGGGTGACTGTCTGCTCAGCAGACTCTGCTGTACTAACACTGCCTGGGTGCAACGGGCTCTGCATAATCTATTGGTTGTCTACGTGGTCCTGGTTGATCGATCAGCTATCGCGCTGGGTGCTGGCGTCATACTTGTCGATGGCCTCGTTTGCCAGTCGATCAGCGGCGGCGTTCTCCTCCCGAGCCACGTGGGAGAACGTCACGTGGGGCAGCGCGGTGCTGAGATCCTTGCACTGCTGGTGCAGTCTGCGCAGGTTGGCGGCCTTGACTCGGTACTGGCCCTGCATCTGTCGTACGACGAGCTGCGAGTCCATGTGCACGTGCACGTGCGTGATCTGGTGCCTCTGCGCCAGTTGCAGCGCCAGCAGGAGGCCGTGGTACTCAGCCGCGTTGTTGGTCTCCAGGTCGCCCACGTACTTGGTCTCGGTGGCCAGCACGCGGCCCGTCGACGGGTCCATCAGCAGGGCGCCGCAGCCGCTGCGGCCGGGATTGCCGCGAGATGCGCCGTCCGCGTAGGCGAGTACGGAGGGCCAGGACTCACCCTCTGTGGCAAAGCAGCGACGAAGCGAGCGCGAGGCGTCGCGACACAGCCCAGCAGGACGAGCAGCGCAGAATCTCCGCATGATGGCGAATGAGCTCCAGCCATGCTGCCGCAAACGGCCTCATAAATGAATACCACCTTAAAAGATTACGCTCGTGAGCTGAAGAGTCGTGCATTACCATAGTTGCGGCCATCCGACATGGTGGTGACACCTACCGTGTGCTCTGCAGGTGCTCATGCTGCGCGTGATGATGCTGACGAAGAAGCGGTTCCTGGAGACGGAGATCGAGTTCAAGACGCAGACGGAATCAAGGCACCGTCTGCCAGTCGGTCACGTGGTTCTCCATTCTCTTAACGCAGGAGACCCTGCTGGCGGCGCTGTTCATGTCGCCGTCTGCGCTGGACGAGAGCCTGGTGGCACGTACCAGTGCCAAGCCCCTCGTGGACCCGCGCGTGTGCTCAACGCGCAATCTAACCGAGACGAGTGTCGAAGCTGCCACTGATGCGCAATTGCGTGTTCGGGGAGTCGCTTCGGTGGCGCTGGAGAGAAACTGCAGTTGAGCGTGATGTTCTTGGCCACGGGGTAGCGGTCCAGCCATGGACCAGAGAACAGGGCGCCCAGCAACAACCACCGAAGTGCCGAAGCCAATCATTTTCTCAATGCGGCCGACTTTGCATTCGACGATTCAGGACACGAAGTTCACCAGCCCTTAAATGCCAAAGTTTCTTGGAGTTCAACCGTGCGCTTTGGCTCTGCACCTTGCGTTGTTTGCTGTTCGAACCCTCCTCGATGTGTCGCTACTCGCGTAGAAGCTGAAACTGTTGCCAGTCGGGACAAGGCTCTCGTTCAGCTCCATAACAGCTTGAGATTTTCAACCACAAGTGCAATCTCCGGTCGTTGCGACGGCTCAAACGCGTACATTCTATGAACGAGATCCGACTGCTCGTCACTCAGACACTCGGGCCTGGATGGTAGCGCTCGCATCTTGACCTCATGGTAACTCACAGCACTGATTGCCTCACGGCCCGTGGGGCCCACGGCAAGGTATGCGTATGATGCTCATTCCAAATGAACAAATGTCAGAAGCATAGGACGAGACGCTGGTACCTCGGGCGATTTCCATCGCATAGCTCCAATTGTCCCCACTACCGGCGTCGGCTCTGCAGCGCTCTGCTCGAAAGCATCGAACTCAGCCCAAAGTCCGTGAGCTTTGCGGTTCGATCCGCGCCAACGAGAATGTTGTTCCCCTTGAGGTCTCCGTGAGTGACATTTCGCTCGTGCAGAAAGTGAAGAGCCACTGCAACCTCATAGAGCTTCTGCCAGAGGACACGGCGGCTTTCTCTCTCCTCTTTCGCCATATAATCCGTGAGAATGCCGTTCGACGCCAACTCACACACTAAGAACGGGCGACCAACGTGACACGCACTGTGCAGCTTCACAACGTACGGGTAGTTAAGGTAGTACCAGATCTTGATCTCGTTCATGGACACGCTGCGCTCCACGGGGTTCAGCCTCCTCTTGACCACCACGCGAGCATCCAGCCACGTTCCGTGGTGCACCGACCTGAACGCCCCCTAATTGAAGGGTGCCTCGACAAAGTCCACTTCGTGGGGAGGGATGAACCAGCGAGGCACGGCCTGGGACAAGCTCGCTGCATAGTCGAAGCCGGCGTTCAGCATCTCCAGTTCGTCGGGCGCCTACTTGGCAAAGTACGTCTCCTTCCACTTGAGCAGCACCATGGCCTCCACCTGCGAGGTCGCGTCTAACAGTTCGGCCGCCAGTCTGACGCGGTCTAGGCGTAGGCCTTCCCAGCCTTCACGCAGCACGCGGCGGTCCTGCAGCCACTGGAGCTCCCAGTTCTCCACGGGGACGCCCACCGCCTCCGAGACGGCGTCCAGCTCCCGGTGGAGGCTGCGGGTCTGCTCCAGGACCTTGCGCGTGCACACGAGCCGCGTGAAGAGCTTCTTGCCGCTGAACCGGCTCAGGAAGTCGTGGAAGCGGAACGTCTGCTACAGAAACGCGTGCAACACGGACGCGGGCTCGGCCTCCAGCGCACGGGAGAGCGACGAGAGGCGGAGGGCCACGCGTGAGAACAGCGTCTCGGCCTCCGCCATGCAGCGCGTCTGGCGCTCGGCGTCGGACAGCGCCACGGAGAGAGGCACATGCAGGCGAGGCACCTGCGCTTGGCTCAGCGGCGAGGAAACCATGAAACCATGGCGCCTTGTGTGCACCACATCAGACCCGGGTTTTGGAGAGGCAAACCAGTTTTGACCAATCGGAGCAATATCACCTGTTCGTTGCAGATGCTCTTCAGAGGTCGCAAACGGTTGACCGTATCCGTTTGGTCAAGGTTCGGTTATGACCGTGGGCGGATACGGGCAACCGAAGCGCTACGCCCATGGGGAACGAACGGGTTCGGTTAACCGAATCTATCAACGGATTGGTTACGGGCAACCGAAACCTCTGGGTAAAACCACTTTCGGGAATCTTGTTGGTAACAATCGATGCCACTTCCAACAATAGTTACTGAAATGGTGGGAAAATGTTTCAAGCTCGGGTGTGGATGAAATGTTCCCCGACACATTTTACTTCTATAACGCGGCGTGAGCGCTCAGGCGCGCCCTCCCTTTCAAAACTCGCGAAACGTGCTGCGCGGAAATTCCGGCAGCGACCCGTTTTTTTTGCACTGTCGGTGGCCTTTCTAAATCGATGAAGCTGCATAGCCTCATATTTTTAACTTCATGCCCTAGACGTACTTTTTTGTGCTCTTTCACGTGGTCAAGTCAGATTTTGGTCAAATCCAATATTCAGACGGCCCGCAGCGATTTTATAGTCAAAAATCGACCAAAAAGCGCCTTTTCCCAATAAAACCCCCTCCTACGGCATACCACTTTTGATAGTTTCACGACCTTCCACTAACTTTTTTCTACTTTTTTTTTTAGATTCGGCGTCAGTGGAAAAAACCGTCCAAAAAAGACACCCCACTCAGGGGCCGAATCTCGAAAAAAAAATTTGAGCTCCAGGGTCCTCGGCATCTCCGCTGAACTTGTAACTAACTTTGGGTTGCCACCACAGTTTCGGAACCACAACTTTGGAAAAAAAATGTCCGATTTCCCGCGAAAAAAAATTATGGGCGTCTAGGGCAACACTTCAAACTATGTTGGCACAAAAAATTTCTTGTCTAACATTTTTAGTTTTTTTTTTATTAAAGATTTAGTAAAAATTTGGAAATTCTCAA
>LGTU01000098.1:0-2500 GCA_001314425.1 Phytophthora pluvialis | reverse complement strand
AGCTTATGTGTTTGGTTTCCAGAAAATGAGATGAAGTTATAACACCACTTGGGTTGTCAGTCCGGATCAAAAATGGCCACAAAGAACCATAACTTCATCAATATTGCACATATTCTGGAATTAAAACTCAGCATGAATATCGCCATGATGTGCTGATATTGAAACTGTCTCGTCTCATGTCCAAAGAACACATTTCTTTTTAGCCAATCAGCTTTCAGTGGCCCTGGCTATGTGAAAAATCCGAACTGAGAGATCTACAGGGACTCATTTTAATACAGAATTTCAATGCGCATCTTTTTCTGTTTTTCGTCTCTATACTGTTTCTATCACCCCCCAAGGATTTTAGCCCTGTGGAGCTCGAAAATTCAAAAACAAACTTTAGAAAAAAAACACAAAAAGTGGCACTTTCTGGCACGCCCGGGTGGATAACTCACTCAATATTAAGAGTTGACGTTACACTCTTAGCTCTGCCCATACCTCTAGTGTAGGTGCACAATCGACAAACTCGATACTGGGCTCTCTATCTTGACGCCTTCAGTGTGGCCGTTAAAAAAGTTGGCGAACGGTACATGTGATTTCACGGTTTATGGCTTTTTTATTCCAAAAGGGGTCGTAAAGACCTGGTTCTTTTTTTAAATGCAAGATAATGTCAACGCGCATCTTTTCATCTTTTCATGTCTATACTGTTTCTATGATCCCTCAAGGATTTCGGCCCTGTGGAGCTCGGAAATCCAAAAAGAAAAATTAACGAAAATCCTCATCTCCCCATTTTTTCGATGCGACCCCACCAACTTGAAATGGCCATAACTTTGTCAATATTATATATATAGCGGGGAAATAACTCGACAGGGAGGTCTCCTGAATATGTTCTTACGTCTGGTGCTTCAATAAGTTGGCATTTTTTTCCATTTATTTTAGCCAATCAAATCGTTTTATGGCCGTGCTATGTCAATTTCCCGAGTTACGACCTGTTTTTTTTACCGATTTAATAGAGAATTTCAACGCGCATCTTTTTGTGTTTTTCATTCTGATACTGTTTCTATGACCCCCCAAGGATTTCGGCCCTGTGGAGATCGAAAATCCAAAAAGAAAAAAAGACTAAAACAGGGGGTTTTCAGCACCTTGGGGTACATAAGTCAGTCAATATTAGGAGTTGATCATCCTCCCTTAGCTCGGACTATACGTCTATATATAACACACAACATATCAACTCGATTCGGGGGAGCCTACCTCAGTTTCTTCTGGAGGGCCATTCAAAGTTGGAAAAAAGGTCGGTATTTTTGTAGGGTTTTCGTAAATTTAGATTAGTTGTACCCATATTTAGGTAATATCTTTCATCTAATTTGGCTAAAGATGTAAATTCTAATTCTATGTATGTAAATAATAGTAACTATTTCCTTAAGTACGGGAAAACGACCCATATGTGTAGTCATACTGTAGGGTGGCAGCAGACCCAAGTGATATTTTATCTATTAATTTGTATAGTGCTGACGTTGCTAGGGAGCCCCAGTCCGGTAAGTACAGGTTTTCCTATATATGTAGAGTGGTGAAAGTGTGATGGAAAGAAAAAAGTGTTTGCTTTGCGAATGCTTGATTTTTCTGTGATAGTTTTATTACTGTATGAACGATTGTTCAGGCAATTTGTGGTTTTTTGCGTGCTTTTTGCAGGGGCGATTTCGGTCGTTTCTAAAAGTGCTAAAAAGACAAAGTTTAGTGTGTTATGCTGTGCTGGAGATTCCGGTGTGGTGTGCATGCGCTGCGATGTTGAGATTGTGTTTGTATGCTTTTTGCATGTAAATATTGTTTTAATTGATGCATTTTGTGTTGCGCTGGGTGTTTTGCGCCTGTGTAATAGTGAGTTTGTGGGTGAGAAACATGTGCAATGCGGTGTAGTTAACCGTGTGCATGTTTTTCCGAAGCGCTTGGTGTTACCGTGTGTGCGAGGTACTACAACAACGCTCTGTCGGTGCCGGTGCGAATGTGTACTGTTTGGGAATGCTTGTTTACGTGACGGTTTTCGGACTGTGGTGTGGCAGGTGGTGTCCTTGGCGGTGCGTTTTGCGCTGGATTTTCCGGTGGATTGATTCATTTTCGGGTAGAACCGACTTTGATCTGGGGCTAATAGTGATGCATTTTCGAGTATTACAACTTGAAGTGTGTTGGTGTTAGTTCTGTTATCACTTTACAGTGTGTGTTTCGGCATGTGCTGTTTAGTGAGGATCTTTATTTTATGTCTTTCTGTAAAGATGGATGTGAAGTAATTCTTAGCTTTGTGAATAACTTTGAGTGCGTATGCGAGTGGTCTCTGAACCCGTCCCTGCTTCGGTAGGTTGATGAACTTGTGACGTGTGTTTCGGCATATGTTGCGGGGTTGGTTATAATTCGTGTTGCGTGTGCACTTTGGTAGTTTCTCAAGTTGAGGACGGCTTTTCGTTCTTTTTTGTGGAGGATATTAACCTGGTTGATCCTGCCAGTAGTCATACGCTTGTCTCAAAGATTA
>LGTU01000097.1:0-59833 GCA_001314425.1 Phytophthora pluvialis | reverse complement strand
AGCCGGAAGTTTCATCCGGATCAAGGGGCAGGCGAAAGGTAGAGTGTGCTGTCCGTCCTCCCGTAAGCAACTGGGCTGCAATGCCACTACCAGCAACGGCGATTGCAATCCGACCTGCCTGACGAACAGTAGCCAAGAGCTTTTCCAGCAAGAACGATTTTCCAGTACCTCTAGGTCCATCCAAAAAGAAAACTTACCAGAGCGGGTAGGTTGAGCAGGATCGGCTCCATCAGGGAGAACGGCCTCCGTTACCATGTCGTAAACCGATCGCTGGTCTGAGTTCAACGCCCCCACTCCCATCATACTTTCTGCCAACACCGCCGGCTCGTGTGTAGTTTCATTCTCGATGAGTCGATTACGATTCCGCTCGGCCACACCCAGAGCGTTTTCAACGTCGTGGAAATGGTTGAACTGAGGGAGAGAGTCCATATACGCCATGATGGTTTGGCCATTCGAGGTGAGGTGGCTGTTGACGTCTTGAAGTGTCAGGTACACGGCCCGTCTGTAGATTACCCCCCCCTCTTCCAGCGAAGATGGATCCGTTATTCTGTCCTGGTCCCGTAGCTGCCTCGTTTTGTGCGAATCTATCTCAGCCCGAAGGAAGTCCTCACTTAAGGCAGCAACATACCTTTCCCACAGCTCTCCAGGAGAAGCAGACTCATAATATACCAACAACACTGCAAAGAGATGGCGCAACTGACCGGGCATCTGAAATGATGCGGCTTCGAGAATGCACTCATGGTTCTCCTCATCCGATTCCAGCAGGCCTAAGACCAATGCAGCTGCTTTGTAAGACTCCTTAGTTTCTCCTTCCACCGTTCGTAAATCGTCAAAAGAGATCGGCCCGCGACGATAGCATAACAGCATGCGAATGTAGAAACGATCTGTGACCCGGGGAGAAACGGAAATCATTCGTCCAATGGATTTATCACCACCCTGTGCGGGCGGGTGCCACCTGTAACGCGTTCCAACTTTTTCCCACACGAAATGATCGGGCACCTCGTAGTAGAGAAGCTCCTGGCAGTATCGCCGTGTAGGGAGTTTTGGGCGCACAGGTCGAAGAATCCAGTGAGCATAGTGAATTCGTTCCGGGCCAAAAGGTCCTCCATTCTCTCGGTTGCCGAGTAGTGCACCAACTGCTTACCTTCCTCGTGGACAGGCAAACGGTGTACGTGGTGCGACTTCTTCTGCATGTCGTACTTGAATATAGTCCAACAGGCCTCAGGAGGAGATAAGTACCGAGCATCGAGATACTGCTGAGCCTCGTCGATTGTCTCTTCGTTTCCATCAGTTTGCCCGTTTTCAGGAGGCTGGACCCGCTGGTTCCGCGAACACAGAGCTACAGTGGCTCTGTCCTGACCCTTATACACATACTTGTACAAATACTTCACGGATTGCACAGTCGAGCAGATTTCCACGTTCACATGGTAGTCGTATCTCTGACACATGTACGGGTTGTAAGGTACTACCAGCGATTGTAGACCACCACCGCTTCTCTGCTGTGTTTCGGATCTCGTGGCCGTGGGTTACGAATTGTGTTGGACACGAATCTCAAAGGCGTAGGACGATGCCGACTTGATGGATTAGTATAATCGATGAGACCCGTTTTACGCCTACGGTAGAGCGGGGAACCGTCGCCATCAACTTGTGTGTTCTCGACGAAAACCTTCGGAAAGCGCTTAGAGCACTTGCCATCCTCATTCAGACAGGGGCTGTTGATACCCTTCCCGCAGGGACCATGGATCATACACGTCAAAACGGTATTGTACAGCTCCGGGAACTCATCGCGGTCTGGAATCTCCGCACAAACGAACTTATCGTAGTCTGAGGAAGTACGCGGCTTGGAATCCCCCTTCAAATCAAGAAGCTGCGTATGAGACAACCCTCTCTTCTGAAACTCGATCACATAAACATACGCTGCACTTCGCCAAAGATGCGCCTCTTGACGATGTCGTCCAAAATTACAGAGAATTTCATCGTAAATACTCTTGCGACGATATCTGGGCGGTCGAAAGCGGTCTGACCTGGCAGGAGATTTTTCTGAATTTCCTCCCACTTCGGATTTGCAGTAACAGTGACGAATAGGTCGGGCTTGCCAAACTGACGAACAATACCACGGAATTGTAGTATTGTTGCCGCATGTACCTCACTTCACCCGGAAACTTCGACGAAAGTATGATGTGAGTTCCTGTATCGTTCAGGTCAGGCACCGTCCTCATCAAAGAACGATCCGCCAACATTAAGTCCCGCAGCCCAGAAAATAGCCGGCAATCAGACTACGAATGGCGTTTGCATTGTCGCTAATATCGAACCACTCATCATTACGGTCGAATGCCCCCTTCACATGTTCCAGCAATTCACGCGTTTCGTCATGGTTCTCCGAGCGAGCCCAGCGCCGGCCAACAATTTGGCCAATTTCATTCTGAAGAAGCAACAGCATTTTGGCATCCTTCATGCTCTCTCGCTTACCTGTGTCCCCTGGCCAAACCTTTAGTCTCTTGCAAAACTCAACTGAATGATCCACACGAAGCCATTTTTTCACTTTCACAGTGCTCATGATCTGTTCACATAACGCGCTGTAAATACTCGTTGACTGCAACCACGCTGCTGAGAGTGTTTCAGCTCCAACAGGCTTCTGCTGCGAGCAATACTGACCCATCGTGGGTGGTGTCGGGGCCAAATACAAAGCGTTTGAAAGCTGTAGCTTGGTAACTCTGTCGGCGAATAGGCACAGCAGCTTGTAGTATCGCTTTTCGCGGCGGTGTTTGATGTGCTCCACGGTGCTTGACAATCCATGCGGTGATGCCATTCCTTCATGCACCATCTCCATCAGAGTTTTTGACAGTCCAAACTTCTTCGTCATCACGTACGGAAAGTGCACCAGAGTCGGGCTTGGCGCTATGAAGGCAGCAGTCACAGTAGAAAAACAGCCCTTGCTGTCCCCTGTACATTGATACTTGACATAAAGTAAATGGCACTTGGTATCGACATCCTCAACAGCTCGCTGCTTGTACTCCTTGACGCGTGGCGTACAGGAGCACCCTGTCATGATGCAGTATGGTTTTTGTGATGGATTCTCACACTCGGGCACCCACACTATGACAGGCCTTGAAAACAGAGAAGAGAGCAGGACATCTCCGCGGACAGCTTCAGGGTATTGCACCACAAGAGGGAAGCTTTTCTTACTCAGCGTTTCGTGGATAAGCCGCTTAACCTCATTCTGCTCTAGACGCAGCTCCGTTTGACTCGTGTCTTGATCGGCTTCCCCCATTCTTTCTACTGGCCGATTGCAAACTGAACAAAAAACTAATATGTAGCGGACCGTCGGATTTCGGGGTTCGGTATCGGATATGTCGGGGCCTGTCGGCCCCAACATATCGTATAAACTCTGTCGGAAGAATCAATGGAATGAGGCGATCGCACCTAACGGGGGGACCAGAAGAGGGGGTATACAAACGCCAAGTCAGGACGAGCCCGTGAGGGATCCGGCGAGCGCCTCAAAAACCGCCAGCAACCGGTAGAAACCGGTCATAAACCGCTCAAAACCGACTCGTTCTACGCCCGCGCGCCTCGCGGAGCCGGAACTGTGAGGTGCGCCGGATAGTATCCGGATAATTCAGACTTTATCCGGTGCCTCATTTCCTTAGGTGTTCTGGATAATATCAATGCTATCCGGCACCTCATCGTCTTCTCTGAGGACGCGCGTCCCATTGGCCGAAAACGTGGTCTCAGATCTGAATAAAACCAACGCCGACCGAACGACATCCAAAAGCGCCGCGAGAAGCTTCAGCACAGCACGCGTCTCCTCCTCGACACTTGCCGGCCGCACGCACCCGCAGCAGGCCGCGCACGGGAGGCAGACCCTCGCACCAGCACCCGCGCCGAATCCGCCTCTTTCGCAGCCCGGAGCGACGCCCGCGCAGACCGATCCGCGCCAGGAGGGAGATTCGAAGGGATTCCCTGTGCTTCTGACCCGCTCCGGCTCCAGCTCCAAGCCGCGCCGCGAGACGGCAAAGGCGCCCCGCGACGCGCACAGAGAGACCCAGGCGTGTAGCGACACCGCGCTCGCTTCCTGCGCGTCTTCTCCGACGTCTCCGACTTGAACTTGGCTCCAACTTAGCGCAGTAGGCGACTCGAGGATGGCAGACACAACCAAGTTAGGGTGAGTGCAGCTCGCTAGAAGGAGGGATGCGGTCTAGGACGAGTAGATGGTAGGGAAGAGGGGGGGGGGGGGGGGGCGAGGGCGGCGACTGACCACGCGTTCGACGCTGTGTGCTTTGTATGCAGGAAAATATTCATCGGGGGGCTCTCGTATGAGACCACGGACGGTGCGTTTGTTGGCTGAAGGAGGGAGGAGAGGACACGGTGGGTGGATAGGGGGCTAATGCTTCTTGTGTGTTCTTTTGACGGATGCTTTGCAGAGAAGCTCCGGTCGTACTTCGGTGCGTATGGCATGGTGACCGATGCCGTGGTGATGAAGGACCCGATCTCTAGACGGTCACGGGGCTTCGGCTTTATTACGTATGCGGACCCCGCGTGTGTTGATAGAGCGTTGGCACAGCCCAACCACATCCTAGACAGCCGTAGAGTACGTCAGCACATGATTTCTATCGTGCTGCTGGACTGGGGTTTACTCACTGACTCGACCTTCTTTTGCGCGTTAGGTTGAAGCTAAGCGTGCCGTCCCTCGAGCAGAGAGCATGCGCGACATCGGGAATAGCTTGTCGTCTAGTCGTGGCAGTGGCAGCAATTCCATATCCAGCATCAGCGTGAACAGTGCAGTCGGCGCCACGAAAAAAATATTCGTGGGCGGGCTACATTACGAAACGAAAGATGGTACGTGTCCAGCGAGGGGCTGCGTATTGTTAATGTGCTTGTACGAATGATGACGCTAACGTTTGTTGTGCGATTTACTGCTCCCTCTGCAGCGGATTTTAAAAAGTATTTTATGCAGTATGGCAAGGTGGTGTCCGCTGAAGTGATGTTCAACCGCGAGACGAACAAGTCCCGTGGCTTTGGTTTTGTCATTTTCGAAAGTGAGGCCACTGTTGAGTTGGTGCTGCAAGACAAGAACCATGTGATCGACGGCAAGTCCGTCGAGGTCAAGCGGGCCGTTCCGCGAACGGATGTGCCTCCTCCGCGGTCGGTCTCGTCTCGTGGAGGCTCATTCAGTGGTCCCTCCGGGCCTGGCTCCGTGGGAAGCATGGACGACATGAACGCGACGACAACGCCCCCCGTATCGCTTTCTGGAAGTGTGTCGTCTACCAGCGGCCTCGCCGCTGCGATGGGATCTGAGAAATTGAGCCGGACATCTTCAGCTTCGGCTAATCTCATGCCAAATGGCATGCTGGGAGGCTACGCTGCCGCCGTTCGCTTTGGTAGTCGGGGGTTACCAAAGACCTCGAGCTCCAATGCCATGCTCACTTCATCGTCAGTGACTTCGCCCCGACCGCTGTCCAGTAATGGTGATCCCAGCAGCATCAACGGCATTAACCTGGATACATCCACGCTCAGTGGTGTTGCAGATGCTCTGTCCAGCCTCGTGCTTGGTGATGGAGGTTCTTTACGTGGTGGTGGCATCCTAGGCGGGGGCAGCAGCGCCGCCTCTCCGCCGCTATCGGCGAGCTCTTCGTCGCGTGGATCGTCGGATCACCTCGTGGACGCAGGAGCCGTGCAAGCCACAAACGGCCACCTGTCCCCGTTGGACGTCGCCCTTCACCCTCTTGACAATGATCCAGTCATCGAGCAGTGGAAGCTATCTCCTAGCTCTGGCCCGCAGCTCTCCCCAAGTGCCCCTCTAGGGTCACCTTCTGAGTCGAGCTACCTTCCGCATGGACTTGTGGACGATAGCGCCGAGCCGACGTCGAATTTATCATGGCAAGCAGCTCCTTGGCAACAGCAGTCATGGGGCTCTCCGCCGTTGCCGCGTGGTCAACAACAGCAGCAGCAGCAGCAGCAGCAGCAGCCCCCGCTACCGCCCGCACCTGCGCCATTGTTCTCGATGTTTTCAAACCAGCGCAGTGGTGGCACCCCGCTTCATGGATCGAGCGCGTGGCACTCGAATGCAGACGGCAGCTACGGAAACAACGACACTGCCGCCAACTCGGGCAGCGATGGCTTCGGCAACGGGATGATGGGCATGGACCTATCTATCGACGGTGGCTTCGGTGGTAACGGTGTTGGTCGTGGTGCATTTGGAATGCACTCGCAGGGCGACAATAGCGCGCCCTACAGTTCGTTGGGTGGGTTTTTGCAGCAAGACTACCTTCCAACCAACCACCCACACGAGCAGCAGGAACACGAAACCGGGGCTGCTGAACACCCTCTCGACTCGACATCGTTCGGACGGATGATGAGCAGTGAAGTCGCACCTGACGCCGACGATCTGCGCAAGGAACCAACCTCCCTGGACTATGACCTGCCGTCGTCTGCAGCAGAGTACCATCGGCAGTACAGATAGAAAGCGACACGACGCGAACCCAGCAGGGCACGTGCAGGCGTAGCGAAAGGCTGGGCTGAAAGGCCTGGTCCTTCGTTATGTCTGGCATACCAGCCCACCATGTAGCTCACGCTTGAGTCTATTCGCACTCGCCTGGTGCTCGCCGTACGTGCAGAAGAGAACGGGGTCGACAGAAGAATGCGATGGTGTTTCGAGCTGATGCACCGGTCTTCGTGGCGTGTGCGTCGCGGCGGCCGTTTCTCAAGACGAAGACAGCGACGACAAAACGGAACAAGCAGGACGAGGACCGGAGAGGCGCGAGTGTGCTTGGGCGAAGCGAACGAGGATCGGAAGCAAGGGATATTAGTCGGTAGCGAAATAGTGGAGTAGGAGATAGCACCTAGGTAGTTTGCAGGCGAGAAGAGAGGAGGAAAGGCAGAGCGAACGTGGCGACGTCATAGACGGTCGCGGACAGACATCGCGAATACAGGAGCGCCACCATTTGTGCAGTTTAGCAGCCGAAGCTCACTTTTGCGTTGCTCTCTAAGACCACTTGACCTCAACACTTCAACTTGGTATACATAAGCATTTACATTTATACAGCAATTGGAAACTTCCAAGTACAAGTGATGCTCAAAACCGCTCTCTACAAATATTACATTATAATGTCAAGCTCTGATCCCTACACTATTAGAGCGTCACACCTTTTTCGAAGGCCACCATGGGAACCGAGTGGGCGGCTTCGGACGAGGAGAACCATTGGCGCCGCACGTTCTGCCAGGTGCCGTTCAGCGCCATCTACGCGCATGCGGACAAGGGCAAGCGCAGCCTGCAGGGCCTGGTGGCGTTCTTCCGGCGCAAGGCGGAGGCGGAGCGCGGCGCGAGCGAGCAGCTCCGGGAGCTCCTGCTGGGCGAGATCGGCGCGCTGGAGGAGCCCGGGACGGGGATTCGACGCGCGCTGCTGGAGCTCAGGGGCTTCGTGGACGCCAGCTGCAGGCAGCAGCTGCTGATGGCGCAGGTGCTGGACGAGCAGGTCGCGGGGCCGCTGGAGTCGCTCAAGGACGCGTCGGAGACCTACATCCAGACGCTGCAGGGCGAGATCCTGAACGCCAACAACGAGTACGAGGAGGCTGCAGCTGCTCACAACGGGGCGGTCCAGTGGCTGCACAAAGCTTCGATGGAGCTACGTGACGCCAAGCACAGACAGAGACTCGCTCTGCATGTAAGCCGTTCACGGGTAGAGCAGGTGAGAGGAGATTGGGGCTAATTGGAGCTTTGTGTGTGTTGTGTTTGGTGCAGGGTATTGGCGTGCCGGAGTTTGAGTTGCAACGACTGGCTGCTCGGGTTGCTAGGTGCGAAGAGGAGCAGGCTCAGGCGGTGATGGCGCGTGCACGGGCGAAGACGACGCTGTACAATCGGATCATTTCGAGGGATGAGATGACCATGGCTGTGAGTGTGGCGTATCAGAAGGCGGAGGAGGAGAGACTGGACCAACTGAATGTGAGCGTGCGTCGCTTTCTTCATGTGGAAAAGGAGCGACTGCAGGTTTCGCAGCAAATGCTGGCGCCGCTTGAGACGCACGTGCAGAGTTTGAGTCGAGCGGAAGATATCCAACTGCTGATTCATAATCAACGAGATCCGGACAATATGCACTTCCAGGGCAAGGCGTTGGCATTATTGGATTGGCAGTGGAATAAAACACAGGCAGACCTTGCCGCGACCACTAGACGACACCCACTTGGCCTCCTGGAGCGCCGAAGTAGCATAGAGGACGGCTCATTTGCGTCGCCGACGTCATCATCAGTATCGACAACGACGACATCCTCTCCGAGTCGTGGACCCGCTATCAATGCTGCAATAGCGGCATCTGTGGCTCCACTGGACAGCCCACACACCGTCCTCACGCAGACCCCATTGAGTGCTGCGCTTCATCAGTATTTTACGGAGGATGAGGAGCACGGTGCTTCGCCCAGTGAAGAATTAGACAACGAGCCAAGAGAAGAACTTCCGCGACCACCGTCTAACGTTAACAGCGGTGGGCCCATTCCAACACCACAAGTGCCAATCAGTCAAACGAAGACGTCGGCTGAGACGCTCGTGCGCGAGACGTGCAAGACGGTAGAGGGGCGTGCTCTGTTTGTGAAATGTTTAAATCGACAGCGCAGTCTAGAGACCAAGGTGAAGGACCAGGCGAGTTTCGAAGCCCTCGTAACTTGCTTCAACGCGTTCCTCGACGAATGTGTTCGTGAAGACGATATCAAAGCAGCGAAAACTGCAATGATCTTGGCGGAGACGTTCTATTATCCCAAAATGCAGCAGCAAGAGACCAGATCAGGATCGAACGGCGACAAGCAAGACGCTGCAAAGCCACCACGTAATGGTTGTACTCACGCAAGAGACGACGGGGCTGACGGCTTGAGTCGACGAAGGTCCTCACTGTGTGCAGATTGTAGAGACTACACCGAACGTACAAGTGAGGAGCTGCTGCAGTATGTGGACGAAGCCCACCCTTTGCTTCACGGCGGAGGAATTGGGCGCGGTGCCACACGGACGTATCTGCAAGAGGAAGTCAAGAAGCATTCCATTTGGAAAACGCCTTCGGTGAGACTCAAGCTCCATGTTCATCGGTTCAACGGGTCTTCTAACGTTAGTTTCTACCATCGTTCTCTCCCTGTTCATGATTAGTTTTGGGAAAAGGCTCTTTTGTTGGCGATCGGTGAGGAGCTCCAGCGGACACCGCAATTATGTCCTTGGGAAGAGCTTCCGAGTGGTGTGCCCAAACACGATGGTACGTCTTCATTTTTCGCCAAGTATGTGGTGAAGCAGCTCCGAATGAGCAATAATGGAGCGTGGCTTCGTGTTGCGCACGATGTTATAGGTCTGCCGTCGCGCGAAGAGGCCGTGTCCCGCGTGCACAACATCGTGTTCGGCCAGCTGGGCTCGTTCACGCTGAGCATGCTAGAGTTCGAGGTGCCACTCACGCAGATCGAGTCGTTTGTGGAGACTATGTGCGATGCACACGAACTGACGGAAGATCAGCGCTTCCTGCTACGTAAGAATTTGCAGGAGATCTTCGCCACGCTGTGGTGACGGCAACGAATTTGGGTTTCAGAGGGTGCATCTAACAGGTTGAAGTCGAGGCAGTACAGGTGGTGTTAAATGGCAATGCCATTATGGTATTGGTTTCCATTCAGTTGGTTGTAGTTTTGTGGAGGCTTACCGCTTGTCCTTCATCTAGTTCAAGCGCTCGATGACCATGGCACCTGCGCCACCACCGCCGTTGCAGATGGACGCACAGCCGATAGTGGCGTCCTTCTCCTTGAGGATATGGATGAGCGTGCCCACGATGCGCGTGCCCGAGACACCGATGGGGTGGCCGATAGCGACAGCGCCTCCGTTCACGTTGAGGCGGTCGTGCGGGATGTTCATGAGACGCATGTTGGCCAGCGCCACCACCGAAAAGGCCTCGTTGATCTCGTGGTAGTCCACGTCACTCATCTTCAGCCCGGCGTGGTGCACCGCCAGCGGCACCGCCTTGGAGGGGGCAATAGTGAACTCCACGGGGTCCTGTGCTGCGTCAGCAAAGCCGCGGATACGCGCGAGTGGCGTCACGCCGAGCTCGCGAGCCTTGGCTCCGGTCATGAGCACCATGGCAGCCGCGCCGTCGTTCAGCGACGACGCGTTGGCAGCCGTGATCGTGCCGTCCTTCTTGAACGCCGAGCGCAGGGTCGGGATCTTCTCGGGCTTCGTGTTGAACATCTCCTCGTCCGTGTCGAAGACCTTGGGGGGGTTGCCACGTCGTCCGTGGCTCTTGATGGTCACGGGCGTGATCTCCGCCGTGAAGAACCCCCTCTCGCTGGCGTCCACCGCGCGGCGGTAGCTCTCAATGGCGTAGGCGTCCTGGTCCTCGCGGGAGAAGCCAAAGTCCTCGGCGCACTTCTCGCCGCACATGCCCATGTGCTGGTTGTTGTAGGGGTCCCACAGGCCGTCGTGGACCACGCCGTCCACGACCGTGCCGTTGCCTAGCCGGTAGCCCGCGCGGGCCTTGGGCAGGTAGTGCGGCACGTTGGTCATGCTCTCGAAGCCGCCGGCCAGCACGACCTGCTGGCTGCCGCTCAGGAGGCTCTGCGCGCCGATGGCCAGCGCCTTCATGCCGGACGCGCACACCTTGTTCACGGTCGTGCACGGGATGAAGCTGGGGAAGCCCGCCTTGAGCACGGACTGGCGCGCCGGCGCCTGGCCGATGCCGGCGCTCACCACGTTGCCCAGGAAGGCCTCCTGGATCTGCGCGGGCTCGAGCCCCGCGCGCTTGACGGCCTCGGCGTTGGCGATGGCGCCCAGGTCCGGCGCGTGCAGCGGCGCGAAGGACCCGTTGAAGCACGCGATGGGCGTGCGCACGTAGCTGGCGATCACCACGTCGGTGTCGGCCATGCGCGTGCTGAAGGCGCGAGCCTCGAAGAGGCGGCGGGCGGGCGGGGCGGCGCGGCGCAGCATAGTGGCGACTGTGGCGGAGCAGGCGGCGGAACTGGAAGTGAGCCCCACGTAACTGTACGTGGTGCACGTCGGTATCAGCCCGGGCGTCAGACGTTCTGATTGGATGCGCCGACTCCCATTTTCAAGTTGAGCGCTACACACGATAAGATGTGGTCCACAGCGAGACATGGCGCGCTCATTGAAGCACAGCAGTCGCTGCTTTGGACTGCGTCAACGACTGCGCCATGCTCTTCCTGGAGCAGACCCAGGGCTTCGCGGCGGAGGACGGCGCGCCGGACGCGGCGTCCTCGGCGCCGTCGCTGTTCGAGCTGCTGATGCAGGAGCGCATGGCGGCGGGCTTCAAGCCGGCGGCGGAGTACCTGGCGCACGCGCTGTGCGAGTCGTTCCCGCAGCTGGCGCTGGCGCTGCCCGTGCGCCGCCTGGACGAGAGCTACGCGCTGCTGCGCTACTGCATCGAGAGCTACTTCCTGTCCAAGTACGACAGCCTGGCCACCGAGAAGTTCTACGGCATGAAGCGCGTCATGCTCCACGCCAACGGGAGCGCAGCGACGACGACGAGCCCGCTGACGCCCAGGGCCAGGAAGCTCGCGCTGCTCTTCGCTGTACGTCGCCAATAGAGAAGATAGCAGTAGTAATGCGGTGCTGAGAGTACTATGCGTGATTGATATGTTGTTTTGTAGGTGGTGGTGCCGTACTTGAAGGCGAAGCTGGACGTGTATCACAAGGAGACGGCGGAGCAGCTGGCCCGGACGTCGGAGAGGAGAAACCCCAGTGGTGGGGCAAGGGAGCAGCGGATGGGGGACTTCTTGCGACGTCTTCGCAGCTTTCAATACTTGCGGACTCTGAAAAGGGGCCTCGTGGCCACGTACCCGTTCGCACACTTCGCGTACGAGGGCTCGTTCTTCTTGTACCAGTGGCTCTATCTCTTTGGAGACACGCCGTACTTCTCGCCGTTCTTGAGGTTGATGAAGACGGTGCTGGTGCGAGTGACTGCGGACGACGAGTCGGTCTTCCGACAGAATGAAACCACGCACCGCGAGAAGCTGATGGAGAAGTTGGGCGGTATAGGACTGTTCGACAGGATTCGGCGGCTTGCACTTCGCACGACGTGGGCAACACTCGATCACTCGTACGTTCTGCTGATGCTGGGGATTGCCGGATACAAGTTCGTCGAGTGGATGTACTCAGAAGAGGGGGTGTCAGCCAAGTTGCGACTTACCGGCACCGACGCCCCGATCCCACCGCCGCCGCTTCCACCGCAATTTTCGGGCCAAGCATTGACGTTGGCTACCACGGACCCCTCACTTTGCCCGCTGTGCAAGAAGAAGCGCGTGAACCCCGCCATGGCACCTTCAGGTTACGTGTTCTGTTACCCGTGTATATACCGCCACGTCGAGCAGTACGGGCAGTGCCCCGTTACCCAGATGAAGTGCGAGCCCGCCGCCATCGTCAAAATCTACGACGATGCACGAGATCCGTAGGCCGACCCGCAAATGCAGAGTTGGAAAGTTTTGTCGCAGTAACCGGGTAAGTTGGAGCAGGTAATAAGCACTGATCATGCGTTGGCATTTATGACCTATACTTCATTTCCAGAGCTGCTACGTCTAACTCAGATCAAAACGCGTCGGCAGCGGAAGGTAATGGCGAGGTGCAGCTGGTCGAAGCTGGATCGAGTAGTTCCTTCGTGCTTTGAGCCAGTGCTTGAGGGTCAGCTGAGGACGTTTTGAGGTATTCGCGCCACACGGAGCCCGATCTCTTCGATAGCTGCATCTCGGCACAGGAGAAGTGGTTCATGATGCTTTCCAGCTCCTTCGTCGTCTCGGTTCGGAAGCGTTGCATCTCTTCCGCGATCAAGGCACGCGTTATGAGTTCACTAATGTGATGCGCGCGACGCTGCTGCTCTTCAACGCTTAGCGATGGCGGCTCCACTGCGCTCATGAATCTCGATGCTGCAGATGAAGCTGCAGACGTGAACGAAGCCACAGAGAAGCCGGACGTCGGTGGAGATGCTGCAGGTTCCGATGGGGGTGGAGAGGGCTTGCGCTCTGGCGAGGACTCACCCGCTACGGCACGTTCACGCTCAACCAGCATTTGCTTCATTCCTGTTGCTTGGCGGAGCATATACTTGATGTTTTCAAGCAGCAACAGCTCGTAGATCGCAGGCAGGAAATTCTCCACTTGGCTCCAGCCGCTGATTGTCACCGCTAACAACCGTACAAACGATGGTTAGTCCACGCAACATCATGGACCAAGCACCAACAAGACGCAACACTCACTGGACTTGTCAAGCAGAGCTACAAGCGGTCCGTCATTGCGCGCCTCGAACGACCCCGTGCCTGTCTCAGCCAGTTGCCAGCCCGCGAAGATTGCATGCAACGTGCTCACATCCTTCGCCATGGCAGCGCTCTTGTCCGCTAGTCGTTTGGCACAAGCAGCAAGTTCAGCCAGCAGCCGCTCTCGCTGCTCAACGTGCCTCCTAAACACCGAGATCTCGCTGCAACGAAGCCACACAGATCAATAGCACGTTAGCCATACCCCCATCACGACATGAATCCCACACAGGAGGTCTCCATTACTTGTCCGGTGAGCAGGCGATATGCTCGCACATAATGCGCTGCAGCCAGCGCATGTGGCCGTCTCCAGCATTGTCCAGCACTGCCGTCTCCTTCCTCATGGCCTCCCACGTCGCCTCATCGCCTGGTTCGCCCAAGAAGCTCGCAACGGCTGCATCTGAGCGCAGATACGGCGACTTGATGATATCGTTGAGAAAGCGCTGCAGTCCACGCATGCGGCTTTGCATAAAGGCACCGGTCTTGAGTACCGCTCCCGTCGTCGTCTTCTCAGGGAGCGACGGTATCAAGAGTCCGCCATAGCGTGCATGCAGCACCACGCGGAGCCATTCGAAATCTCGGAAGCGTCGGCGGACGCCCTCTTGGTGAGGCTCTTGCGTCACGAGGTACGTCGTGTGCTTCTGCAGGTAGGCGCCGCGTGCTTCGGGTGCGCTCACTTTCAGCACCACGCGCTCCTTCACGGTCTTAGCACACCAGCGCTGTCCAAAAACGGTATCATTGTGTGAGATGCACGCTATTCCTTTGGAGCAATGCACATTATGACAACAACACACCTGGTGCTCCTCCAGATCGAACGCGTTGGCATTGGCGCCACACAGTCGAATTGATCGCATCGACGCCTCGAGCGCTGCCGCAACCAGACTGTCCTTCCCAGTAGCGAAGAACTGCATCTCAGCTTGCTTGATGTTTGCACTTGAGGTCTCCAGTCGAGAAATGAATGGAGACCTTGAGTTAAGATCCAAGAGCCGTCATCAGAAAGATCGTGGATATTGACACGCATCAAGTTAAAGTGGCCGGCGTCTAGTTTGCAGTTCCAGGCACCTTCTGCCGCTTTCGGAGTCGCCTTTTACCTATGTCTCGATCGTAAATCTCTTCCTGGAGCTTCGTGAGCGACTGGAGCTGCTGTGCGTGCAAGGCGCTCTCCAGCTCAAAGTCCGCGAGCAGCAACCGTGCTTCCTCCATCTCTTTCGGACACAGGACCAGATCTCGAGCGCTTCTGTCGCTTAATGGTATGACACTTGACGGACATACGGTCGCCAGCCCACCAGCGAAGGCCTCGAGAGACTTGAAGCGAGCATCCATGAGGCTCCACGCCACGTCGAATGGAGTTCCTTGCGTGCACATCTCCAAAGCAGAGCGGAGGTCATCGTCTTCAGCGAAAATACGCCGCAGTAGTTCGTGCTCTTCACCTATAGTCTTGATGTCAGCATCCTCGAAAGATCCGCGCAACATTGCGTCGTGTGCTTCGAGTACAGCGACAAACCCGTCTGAGCTGAGGTGTGCTAGCTCGTGAGGCAGCACTGGCGGCAGCGCATCCGTCATCACGGTAGTTTGGCTTGCGCGAGAGTTGCTGTCACTGGTACAAGCTGCGTGCTGCTGCTGCAGACTGACGCTGAGGTCGACAAGCGACGCAATCACGTTTACACTACCAGTAGCAAAATGTTCCGCAGCAGCTTTTACTGTAGCACTGTCTCCGTGCTGCACCAGGTCGCGGGCAAGCTCGCTGGAGCTCATAACGAACTCTACCAAGTTCGCCTTGGACAGAGTAACACGTTTGTCAAGCGAGCAATAATCTGTTTGAGGTACTGAGCTTCTGTCCTCGTGAAATTGAGCGTGGAGACCAGTAGTGCATTCGTCGGCCAAGCTGGCTACCACTGTTGCTTGCTGGGAGATCGTCACATGCTGCTTCTCCAGCACCCCGAACACAGCATTCGCGCGAGCAGTTACCCACTTTAAGACTCGGAGTGACAACCACCAGGACACAGGAACCAGTAAAGGAGCCTCTGAAGAGAGCGCAAGTTCTTTGAAGTGCACTTGAAGGAACGCACTGTGCAGCACGAGCATATCAATTTCTTGGCAAAAAGCCCCTGGTGCGCTGGAAGTACTGTGAACTTCGCAGTCAAGCTGTTCCCAGTAGCCCGGGACGCTCTTTATCTCTGACAATACAGTGGGTTCCTTGCGAACATATTCACTCAGCCTTTTCAGTGTCTGTAGGAAATCTCCACTCTCGATTGAAGCGTAAAACGTATTCAGGATGCGCTGAAGCTGATTGATGCAGTTGGAAGTGTGGTACAGCGCGGATCCCTTCGCCCCGACCTGGAAATGCTTAAGGACGTCCACTAAACGTGCCGGGAAGGGAACATCCCCAGCAGTTGTAATACCCAGCAGCTTCCCTCTCCACCCAGGAAGCAGTGCAGTGAGCACACGAGCCAACGTCCGGAACATCATGATGTCGCACTTCCCAACATACTTCGGGATCGCTAGCAGATGTGCACTACGTAAGCCGCCTATCTGACTGTAAAACTTGACGCGCACATCCAGATACGAGAACAGCGAGTGCTGAGCGACAGTGCACAGCTCCAACGAAAACGCCCACGATTCCTCCAGCAACCTTGCGATAATACTCAAACTCGCTGCGACGCCCAACCGGACGAACTCGGCCGTTTGCGCCTCGTTGTACTCTGGGCTCACGACTTCGTCCACTCGAAGGATCTCTTTCGTCCGCTCTCCCGCCCTCTCCACCGCCATGGCCACACTTTTCTTGGACGTCGGTCCAATCTTCGTGGCATTCTCCACCAAATCACTGAACACCATGGGTGCGTGACGTCGGAAAGTCTTCACCGAGGCCGATATCTGGGCCGCGGACAGCCCTTCCGCCGCCATCTCCATCAAAAAGTTCATCTGCGTATTGGAATACAGCACGACGCGGTAAACCGGCGGCTCCTTCCGCGCCACGTAGCAGCTCTCGAACGTATTTGGGGGTGGAGACCACCGCGGACACTTTGACGGCTGCTCCCCGTCGTAGTTATGGTGAGTCATATATTGATACAGCAGTCGATCTCTCGTCTGGACCGTGGGCTCCACAGGCCCCAAACCCACTGCCAGCACCGCCACAACCTCCACGATCGACGCCTTCAGGTCGAAGCAGCGTCCTCGCTCCTCGGCCTTGGGTATCAGCACCATGTCTAGTGTATCACTACTATTTGCACTAGTAGTAATAGTAGTTCCTGCTGCTGTGTCGTCCACGGGAAAGAAGTTGCGCTTGTCGTCGTCACTGCCGTCCTTGTACTTCTTCCATTGCGTCGGGTGCTGCAGCTGGTGGTGCTGCGTGTACTGGTCCGGTCGAAACGAGTTTCGGAAGTACTTGACGGTATTCGCGCTCCTGCGCTTCTTGTCGGCACGTTGCTCGCGGCCGAAGCGCCTGCAGAACAGACACACGGCTTCGTCCACGTCGCCCGTCGATTCCTCTCGCGACACCGCCGCAATGCCGAAGCGCAGCTCGTGCCCCGGCAGGTACTTGAGCGTGCGCGTTCGCGTACCCATTTTTACAAATTGATCCACTGTCCAAATGGGTACCTCCACGTAATGTCGTACCCATTTCCAAAAAAGGGAATGTAGCTCATAATTAGAGTTTTTTTTTCTTGCAAAAGACGAGGAAAAGAGACGGCCATTCGGATGCTTATCGATTGTCTGGTTTATGCAAAAACGATTTATTATTGATCGGCTCCCCAGCCTTCCATGTCATCGTGCAGGGTTTACTCAGCAAAACACCTCAGCTTCGCGAGCCCCCATCAAGATGGCACCGAGGCAACAGAAGGCTCACACTATGATGATTCAAAAGCAGTATATGATTGTCGGGGCGCGGGCATCGTATTTCTGGTCGGAGGGACACTTTGGACCTCAGAAACAAGGGCATACTAATATTTATCCTGTTCTAAAGTTGGGATAATAATGTAACATAATGGACAAAATATTAGACTAATCATTTGCAGGAATTTTTTATAGTTATTTGCTACATTGATACCCCCTAAGAGCGCTGTCCAAATAGAAAATTACTCGTTTATTTGCCTGCCAACTTTTGTTGCTGCTGAAAAAAATGAAGAGAATAAACCGTTGGGGGTGTCCAAACCGAAAAATCGGGCCCGCTTGTTTATTTTTACACGACTATGATGTAGAATATTTATGTTATGCTATTTGCTAGGTTATTGCACTTGCATTCCGCATTCCGCATTCTGCGCGTAACACCCCCACACGCACCCTACTGCCTTCGAGTGACTGACAACCGAGTCTCCAGGAGACGAAGTCACCATGACCAAGCGCAAAAACCTTGACGCTCTTACGAGCGAAGACATCCCATCAGCTCTAGCTACAACGCCTTACCGAGGACGCGTCACGATTTGTGGAGAGGAGATGGACCCCAGCTTATGGTCTGACGACAGCACAGTGATAGCGCCTGGAGAAGTGGATACCAGTGTTCTGAGGTTGATACACCAGCTCCACCTGCTAAAAAGGCAAGACGCACCCGTGGCAAATCAACCCAAGATCACGCATCCTCGACGAAGAAGGCGTCTGCCAGCAATCCAACCGGTCGAGAACCAACAGCCACGGAGATGAACAAGAAGAAAACTACCAAGAAGAAGGCAAGCAAGGGAAAGGCTCCTTTGCCACCCATGCGTTGGAATATTGCTTTGACCGCTCTGGCAATTGAGACTCGTTTCAAGAATCCCCGCATCCTAAAAAAGTTTGCAGTCACGACCTCAGACACCAAACTTATGCGCGGAAAGTGGGAAGCTACTATTCACACGTTTCTCGAGCAAGCGCTCATTCAAAGTGCTTGGGGCGAAGGAAAGGAGCCTCGTGAAGTTTCAGTTTCGCAGTTCAAGAATAAGCTCAACGCAATTCGCACGGCGTACAGAGCCAAACGGACGCGCCTTATTGCAACTGGAAACCAAGCACTCAACCACGAATCTGGATCAGAGGGTGAATCTGAAGAGCGCGAGTATCCTGAAATGCCGCGCGACTTCCTTGTGGATACTTTTTCAAGCGACGAAGTGAGCGCCAACAAGACATTGACGTGCAACCCGAAGTATGTGAAGCCCAAGTACCTTAAAGCTCTGGGTCGAGAGCTTACTGCGTTGTGACCATTACTCTGTGACGTTTTCTCTGGGAATCCTGGATGTACGGGCGAGGCAATTCTGGAGTCAGGGATTCCGCACAGTCATGTTGAAGATGGAGAAAATGACGACGCAGAGAGCCAATCTGAGGCTGCTGATGATTATGACGGTGAGTGCTCCGACACACCAAGTCAAGCTCGTGCTGAGGCAAGTGCAAAAGCTAAGGGAAATACCCAAACGCGCCTAACATCATCCAACCGACCGGTTGATGTCCTTGCGGTTTCGCTTCAGGCCGGATTCGGCTCCATCGAACGGATTCTGTCTGCTCGCCAAAATTCATCAGCTTCCGTTGGATCTGGTGCGAATATGGGGCAACTAATTGCCAACTTGACTTCGACAATTGGTGCTGCCAATGCCCACCAAGCTGTGTTTATGGAAACACAGCGCGAGACAAGCCTAACGTTACGTCACTGTATGGAAAACATTCAGCAGATGTCAACGTCGGCCATGGAACTGTTTGCGGAGATGAAGCAGCAGCTTCATCGCGACAGTTTTTAACAACTGGATGGCTTCGTCGTTCCAGTGTCAGCTGGCTGTTCACTTCATGAGGGTGAAGTGATGAGACCTAGGCCGCAACACAATACGTTTTATTCGTTATCTTGGCGGTAAAAGCGTTCCATGTACGTGTTCCGTTTTGCTTCGCCTAAGTTAATTTCATCTTGCGTTCTATCCCAGTTCTGATCAAACGCACTCATGGCTTGAATTGCCTGCGCTCGTGCTCGATCGTCACGTGTCCATTCGAACTCCACGTTATCGCCGATATCGATGAGTAGATTATGAAGAACCGCTGTTGCACAGATCATGCGAGCATTTGTCGTGTGAGAATGACGGTCGCAAACTCCGTGGAGAACTCTGAATCGTCCTTTATTCTTGCCAAATACACAATACACACTCCACGAGTATGCGTGTTGAGGAGTGATGAAAGTTGTAGCTGTATCAAGCAACGAATTCAATTGGATATCGGTCATTTGCTTTGTCAGGGTGCATGAAACGACACAATTGCTCGTCTTACCATCTCTGCTTCCTTGCGAGACGGTTTCCTCGTCGTTCGTCAAATGGAACCATTAGAAATGGCCATATTTTAAAGTCCGCATCTGCCAACCAATTGGTTCCAGGAGGACACAAATGTCGGGCACGCGACCCAAGCACTTCTGATTGATTCCACATTGATTGATCTGAGTTGCTCCCTGAAAACACACCGAAGTACCGAAACTTGCCTCGGTAGTCAATTGCAGCCAGGCAATTGTATGCAGGATTGCCACTCTTGTCATAGAATCCCTAGTCAACAGTAAAAACATCAGAAATGTTGCCAGATATCGTCCACAACAGAAACAACAACCGTACCAAATGGTTGCGCGGCCGTCGGGTTGGACAATGGTGCCATCAAACATACAAGCAACATCAGGATAGTTGCTTCCACGCTCAACAAAACCATCAACCAAAGCTTCCCACTCATCTGTTGCAGAAGGATCCGGAAAGTAAATTACATTGGGCATCATGTCATATAGGAGGTCTTCAAGCCGTTTGATGTAGACCCCAGCTACCGTTCGTGACATTCCAAGCTGTGTCGCAGCACCCCCAATACCATCTCCATCGATTCCACACCCATTGCCATAATATGTTAACAGAGCACCAAGCCCGATGTCAAAATGATACTGCGTATTTTGGCCCGGGAGCCCATATTTCCGATAGTATAATGGCTCCAGTAGCTCTTGGAGCGCATCAAAAGATTCAGGACTGCATCTCAATGTTTTCTTGTAAGCCGTGCGAGAGCGCTGCGCTTTCAAGGTAGAGAAGAAATCCGTACGAACAACAACAGTCTCCGTAATGGGGCCACGAATCGATCTTCCATCAAGATGTCCCAATGCTGCAACCAGCAGGATGAACATCAAACAGATAGCTAGAAGCTCGTCGTCATCAACAAGGTCATTTGGCGGCTCAAATGGATCTACATCCATCCACTCGCCCTCGGACAAACCACTGTCGCTGCTGTTCGCATCGGGGGCGTCTATAGCAGCATGCATGTTGTTGCTTTCTCCACCGCTTGCCACACGTGCCAAGCCGATCTGCGGGCGACAACCTTCGACGCTATCTCGGCTGTCTCGGCGCTGGATACCATCCGTAGCTTCATATGGGAAGCCTTCTTGCACTCCATCCCACACATCTGACTGCGTTTGCGTATCTAGATCAACGAATACAGACACTCTCATGTTAGAATTGTAGATGTCTGCCCACTGCTTTGCACTGGTACATACCGGGACCAACGCTTGTCGCTTGCCCGCCCCTTGGGGTCGCCCCCAGAGAGCTGGACTTGTCGTGGAGCGCGGTGTCTTCCTCCATTTCACGCTGCTTTTGCACTCCAGGTTGGGGTCTCGAACACGAGATAAATCAGCGCCACGCAAAAGAAATACGTGCGGCACCTATTTCGTTTTGCCGAATTATAATCAGGCATTTTGGCCTCCGCATTTTTCTTCGTGCAACAGCCACAAAATAAATAAGTGAAAAAAAATGTATCGTTTTTCTATTCGGACAGCGCTCTGATGAGCCGGCTGCTGTGTTGTTGAAGTGCACCGCTCATGCACGGTCCGTAACCGCGGGGACGGTTCCATCTGAACCGTTCCAGACGCGTTCCGATTGGCTTATCGGGCATTGGTGGTTCGAGGACGCAAGAGCGGGTGTTTACACAAGCACACACAAGAAGACAACAAGGAGGAGGACAGGGAGTAAACATTTAAGGAGACGAGAAGGACAGGTTTAACTACTGTAATCTACTCACTTTGGCATTTGCCTCCTACAACGCAACCTCTCATCAACAGGTTAACAGCCGCAACTTCGACTCAACCGGAACGCTCTACCAAGAACGCTCAAGACATGACGACCAAGCGTGCCGAAGTCCTCCTAGGGAGTGGGAACTACTTCCACTGGGAGTATAACATGATAATGACTATCGCCAGGAAGGAGCTTCTGGCTCATGTTCAAGCTGTCAAGCCGGAGAGCGAGATCACGGAAGCGTGGCTGACGAACGACGCCGAGCCGTTGGGCATCATCGCTCAAGGTGTCGAGCTACAGCACCAGACGAAGATACGGTCGGCAGCGCGTGCCATGGAGGCTTGGGTAACGCTTCGAGAGTTTTACAATCGAACCACGCTCCACAACCGTGTCACGATGACACGTCGTCTCCACGAGTTCACTATGGAGAACGGTTCCACGATGGCGAAGCACCTGGGTGCGTTCGACGAGCTCGTGGTGGGTCTCCAGACGTTGGGCGAGCCTGTGGACGAGCCATGACAGCTTGTAGTGCTGTTAAGCAGCCTTCCGTCTGAGTACGAGCTGATCGCGTCCATCGTGGAGAACACCAAGGACATCACGCTGATCGAGGTCAAGGAGAAGCTGCTGAAGGAGCGATGGTGCAGTGTTTGCCGTGGGTGAGGAACGCCTCACTGGGTGGTTGATCGATAGCGGAGCGACATCGCACATGACTCCGTGTCGTGAAGACCTGTTCGACTACAAGGCAACGGACTCAAGTATCGAGGTGACGATTGCGGACGGCAAGAAGCTGTGTGTCGCAGGGCGAAGAACGGTCAAGCTGACCGGTACTGACGGCAGACGCATCACGATGGTCGATGTACTGCACATTCCGGGACTCGACAGAAGGTTGCTGTCGGTGGAGAAGCTTGCGGAACGCGATCTCAGCGTGGAGTTTCAGCGTTCCTCGTGTGCCATCTGGGGAAAGAACAGCATGGTCGCGACTGGCAAGAAATTTGGCAAGGCGTACATTCTCGACTGCGAGCAGGAAGAGGCACGGTTCGTGGAGTATACCGGGTCTGACAGTCAGTAGGAGCTTTGGCACGCACGCATGGGACACCCCAGCGAGAACGCTATAGCCAAGACGCAGCGCGCCACGAACGGTGTGCCAACCGTAAACCGTAGCATCAAGACTTTGTGCAGTGGTTGTATGAAGGGGAAGCAGGCTGTGGCAGCGTTCCCGGCACGGTCGATGACCAAGACATCTCGTGTGTTTGAGCTAGTCCACACGGATGTGATGGGATCAATGAGAACGGTTTCCAAGGGAGGAGCTCGGTATGTTCTGACTTTTGTGGACGACTACTCGCGGTTCGTGGTGGCGTACTTCCTGAAAAACAAGAGCGAGGTGGCCGCAAAACTGACTGAGTTCAAGGCGTTCTACGAGAACCAATGGGGAAGACGCCTAAAGGATGTGCGTTCGGACAACGGAACGGAGTATGTGAACAAGAAGTTCGCGGAAATATGCACGCGGAACGGCATCACGCACCAGCGCACTGTGCCCTACAGCCCACAACAGAACGAAGTGGCGGAACGCATGAACCGTACCATCATGGAGAAGGCACGCAGTATGCTGTACTACAAGGGCGTGTCGACGAAGTGTTGGGCTGAAGCCGTGAGCACGGCAGTGTACCTGATCAACCGTTCTGTCAACACGGAACGCTCTGATATGACGCTGTACGAGGTGGGCTTTAACATCAAGCCACGGATGGAACACTTGCGTGTGTTCGGATCGCAGGGGTACGCTCATATTAACGATGCGAAGAGGACGAAGCTCGAGCCCAAGAGCTTCAGGTGTATGTTCCTCGGGTATGCGGAGGACGCTAAAGGGTACCGTGTCTACGACTTGGACACATCCAAAGCCAAGGTGTCACGGTCGGTCAAGCTGGACGAGCGCGAGGTGGGCGGAATTTATGATACGCACTCGCCGCAGCATGGAGCGGTCATCCAAGTCGTCAAGGACGGTGACGAAGGAACGGTCTCGAGTGACGTGGGACGTCAGCCCGTCGAGGACGAACCGATAGAAGAAGTCGAAGAACCTGTCCAGGACATCCAGATGGACAAGGTGGAACCTGAGCCGGACGTCGAGGTGTTGCAGCTGCCGCAACCAGAACGGCCAGAACCAACTGGAGTGGAGCTGGCACCGTACCGTCCCCTTCCACAGGCGTTCCAGGAGAACCGACTGGTATTCCATCCTGAAGCGGAACGAATGCGAAGGACCCGTGAGCCGGTGTTCCTGCTACAGGATGGTTTGGACGCTGGTGGAGAACGGCAGTCCGAAGGAAGTGACGGTCCGCCGACGCCAGGATCGATGAAGACGGACTCATTGCAGAAGCAGTGATAGCCTACACTGCCAGTCTCAACGACGCGATGGGTACGCCGTCTACCTATGCGCAGGCGATTGCAACTGAAGAGGCAAACGCTTGGCGCAAGGCAATGGAGGCTGAGTTGCTCTCACATGAACGGAACGGTACGTGGACACTGGTTCCACGTGGAACGGACAGGCGTCCTATCGGCTGTCGTTGGGTGTTCGCGAAGAAGCGTGACGAGAACGGTCATGTGATCCGCTACAAGGCACGGCTGGTTGCTAAGGGGTTCAAACAGAAGTTTGGCGTGGTCTTCTTCGAAACATACTCGCCAGTTGCGAACATGAACTTGATTCGGGTCGTACTAGCTGTATGTGTGGCAGACGCTTACATCATGGAACAACTGGATGCTGACACAGCGTTCCTCAACAGTGACCTGGTGGACCGTGTCTACATGGAGGTTCCGTATGGATTGAGGACGCTGGCAACCATGTATGTCGACTGAACAAGGCCATCTATGGTTTAAAGCAAGTTGCAAACGCGTGGAACAAGACCATCCATCGCGTGTTCTTGGGGAACGGTTTCAAAGCTGCGGAGCGGATCAGTGCGTCTACGTCAAGCGTTCCCGGAACGGATTCGTCTACGTGTGCCTGTACGTCGACGATGTGATTGTCGCTGCCAAGACGAGTGGTGAGATTCGTGAGGTGAAGAACGCGCTGAAGAACGCGTTCAAGATGAAGGAGTTGGGAACTGCGAAGTTCATCCTAGGGATGGAAATTGATCACGACAGAGCTGCCGGAACGCTGATGATCAAGCAGACGAGGTACATTGACGACGTGGTGGAACGCTTTGGTCAGCAGAACGCTAAACATGTGGAAAATCCATGCGTGTCGGGTACTAAGCTGACAAAGACGCAGTCGCCAGGAACGACCGAGGAGCGTGCTGAGATGCAATCAAAGCCGTATCGTTCACTCATCGGGTGCCTGCTCTACATCACGACGTGCACAAGACCGGACATCGCGTACGTGGTGACTCAGCTGTCGAGATTTCTCGAGAACCCTGGGCTGCAGCATTGGAGAGCAGCTATCCGTGTGTTACGCTACCTGAAGACGACGCGTGATCACGGCATTGTGTACCAAGGCGGCGATGACAGCATCACGATGGAGACGTTCACAGACGCCGATTGGGGGAGCAACATCGATGACAGGCGTTCTGTCTCGGGCGTCATGGTGATGATGGGGAACGCTCTCGTAGTGTTCAAGGCCAAGTTCCAAAGAACGGTTGCACTCAGCTCTGTTGAAGCTGAGTACATGGCGTTGAGCCTGTGCGTGCAGGAGGTGCTCTGGACGCGTGCGATGTTAAAGGACATGAACCGATGGCAAGTTGAAGCGACCCAAGCCTGGGAAGATAACCAAGGAGCGATTGCGTTGGCACGGAACGCTGGATACCACACCAGGGCGAAGCATGTTGACATCCGTCATCACTTCATCCGAGAGAACGTGGAACGCGGAACGCTCGTGGTGGACTACGTCGACACTAAGCATCAACTGGCGGACATGTTGACGAAGGCGCTGCGGACGAAGACACTGACGTACTTGCGCGACGCGAGCGGGATCAAGCGCAAGGTCACCGTGCCTTAGCGGTGAGTGGGAGTGTTGAAGTGCACCGCTCATGCATGGTCCGTAACCGCGGGGACGGTTCCATCTGAACCGTTCCAGACGCGTTCCGATTGGCTTATCGGACATTGGTGGTTAGAGGACACAAGAGCGGGTGTTTGCACAAGCACACACAAGAAGACAACAAGGAGGACAACAGGGAGTAGACATTAAGGGAGACGAGAAGGACAGGTTTAACCACTGTAACCTACTCACTTTGGCATTTGCCTCCTACAACGCAACCTCTCATCAACATGCTGATTTATGAGCGGGATATTATTATTGTAGTTGTTCAGAAGGGCCTGTTCGGTTGAGTTCGATTGTTTGAGAAGACCGGGCACTAATTCGAGCAGATCTGGCGGTACTGCCAAAATAAAATCAAGGCTGCCGTAAGCCATTCTTCAATCTCCATCGTCGCCCTCAAGATGTACACGCGGTGTTTGTTCCAACGGTGGCGAGTGCAAACTCTCGCCGACGCCTTCGCGAGCTGCCCAGTCCTGAGCGACGTCGTCTGACCGGCTTGCTCGTGAATCATGTGGTTCCCAAGACGATGGCAGAACCGTTCTACTTCGTGCAACACCGTCATGGTATCGAGACCACTCCACAGTGGCACGGTCTTGCTGCACTGCGCTCGTCGATGCGACAGCGAGCACCACCTGCAAAGGAGGTGAGTGCGACGATGTTGCTGTTTCAGTGCCGTTCGGTTTGAGTTTGGAGCTCCCGCCGAAGCCATTGCTCTTATGAAGGGAGTTAAAGCCGCTGACTTCTCTCTGGACGAATTCGCGCAAATGACGTATCCATCACCTGCGTCGTTCGATGTTCAGATTAACAGAGTCGACCCCCCGCTCAATCAAGCTGGTGATAGATTTATGGGTATGCTCAATGCTGTCACGACTTCAACAACGACGTCTAGAGCGCGCGGTCATAGTCGGTCTGCCAAGATATGTGTGCTCGCCGGGTGTAATAGTACGATGCACAGGCATGGACGATGTTCTGCTCATCAACACATCTGCGCCAAGGGAAAGCTGTGGCCATAAAAGTAGGAGCCGGGTGCTAGGGGGGTACCTGTGCCGGGGCCACTCGCCAACTTCCATGATATCGGGTTGCAACGCGCGTGCTTCGATGAACAAAGGTTATTGTAACGTGCATCGCAAAGCATAAAAGGAATTATTGTTGTTTTAGAGACAACATTAAGCAAAGAAATACACTGCAAATTTGCTGTATCCGTTCGCGTACCCATTTTCACAAATGGGTACCTCCGCGTAAAGTCGGGCCCATTCTATGTCGTACCCATTTCGAAAGAGGCCGCATTTCTCGCATCACCAGTACCAAACGAACACGGGCCGGGAGCTTCTTGAGTCATAATGAACCGGCTGCTGCAGCACTTCGTGGACTCGGGCGGCGCCCCAGCAGCGCGGCCGCCCATCGCTGCGCCCCCTCAATCATCCGGGGGCTCGCACCACGCCGGCAACCGCGGCTCGTACCAGCGCGCGGCGCCCGGCGGACCGTTCTACTACCAGCCCCCGCCCCACGCGCAGAGCAGCGGACTGGAGGAGATCCCGCTCACGTCGCAGTCCACCGGAGCCATCTACGAGACCGTGGACCTGAACGCCGACAACAGCCAGCAGCAGCAGCAGCAGCAGCTGTTCACGCCCAACAGTCAGGACCGGAGCTTCGGGTACAAGGCCCCCACGCCGCCGAGCAGTAGAGAGGGCAACAGACAGCACTTGTACCCCCAGCAGAAGCCTCCGGGCAGCACGGGCTCGGCCTCCGAGCTGTTTGCTAGTGGCCCGCCGCCGGCCCGGGCCGGAGGCAGTAGCGGCAACCCGTACAGACGCCAGTCCAAGCCCACGAACGACCCCTTTGCGGCGTCTCTACCTACTAGGAACGGAGGCGGGGGGCTTGGGAATGCTATGACGCCCCCGAAAGACCTTTTTGCTGCCTCCGCCGCGAACGGAGCCGCGATGTTTGGACACAGTGCGCCGCGGAATGGAGGTGGCGTGTTCGAGCAGGCGCCACAGAAGGACCTGTTCGCTAAAGCGCCGCGCTCGGACGAGAACACGAACGTGTTTGGCAATGGAGCGAGCGCCCACGACCCTTTCGCGGTCCGGCCTCCTAAGGCTGCAGGCTTTGAACAGGGAATGCAGCAGCAGCAACAACACCAGCAACCGGCGAGCCCAGCAGCAGACCCGTTTGCTTCCGCGCCTTCTCCTTCAGGTAGCAGTCCGTTTGATTCCCCTGCTCTGTCGAATGGTGGACACCAGCGCATGGCGAGTGCTGACAGCTTGTTTGCGACGCCTGCGCCGATCAACGGAGACTGGACACAGCCTGCTCCGTCGGCACTTCCACCACCGCCTCCTGCACGACAAGCCCAAGCGAAGGAATTATTTGCTAGTGATGCACCCAGTGCTTGCAGCTTGTTTGGAAGTGACGCGCCGTCACCGTTCCAGATGGGATATCCTACGCCGCCCAAGCCCCAGACTAATGCTCCCGCCTTGCCGCCTGAGCCTCACGTTCGTGTTCTGCCCCCACCGGGCAAGCCTCAGTTCAACGCTCCACCCTCGCCAGAGAAACCTCGGACCAGTGTCCCGCCTTCACCAATGAAGCCCCCCGTAGCTGTCCCGCCCTCCCCCATGATTAATGCCTCATCTCCGCCCATGAGACCTCAAGTATCAGTCCCGGCATCTCCAGTGATGAGACCCGAAGACCATCTTACGCCAGCGTTCGGCTCGATGACGTTGTCTACCCCCACTAAGTCCCCGCTGAAGTCCGGGTTAGACGCTCGGCACATGAAGTTCCCGACTGGCAAGCGTGACGATGACACGATGTCCAATGCCCCTAGTATTGCCCCTAGCCGGATGTCGATGCTGTCAACGCTGGATGATTCATTGAAGCTGTCGGATATGTACAAGCACATGACTTCGCGTCTCGAGGGAGAGAAGCACGACCTGCTCAAGGTGGTGGCAAGCCAGGCTCAAGAGATCGCTCAAATGAAGACGCACATCAAATCTTTAGAGCTGCAGCTGAAGAAATACCGGCCTCAAGATGCGTAGTTGAAGACAACAGAAGGTGAATAAAGATGGCCAGCCGACTCTCCAGCAGTGCAGTGTGCTCGGACCAGCACCCACGGCGGAGGAGTGAGCTTTTGTGTAGAGAATGGATGTGGTTTTTGACAGAAAGACTCACGTGCGTGTTTTATCCTTCGGAGTGACTGACCTGCCCTTGCCTAGATGCTGCTGGAACACTCCAATTCACGGATCGTTTCGTACTCACTCAGTCTGAGACTCGTTGAAACCGTGGATGAAACACTGCAGGAAAATAGCAACGGGCTGCCTGACCTGCGAGTCAGGAGCGCAAGCCGAGTTTGGTCCCTGTAATTGGCTGCAAGCATGCCCAGAGGATGATCTAGGCGTACTAGTCGCTATTTCCGTGCTGCCGCATTTTCGTTCCTTTCGTTCCTGCTTGCCGGTAACAACTGTAGAGACCAGTCTAGGCCGGAGTCCATGAGTCACTTCTACCATCGTGACAATGTGCACGAAGCAGCACCACGAGCGCGCTCCCCGAAGAGAAATTCATTCCAGACAGCATCATCACACAGCACTTCTTCACGTGATTTCCCTGGTAATCCGGCCTGGCGTCCTGGAACGGACTATTCCCCGAGTAAAATGCGAGCTCACCTGGATCGCAAGCAGACGTCAAACCAGGATAGCGACCAGAGGTTGTTGGAGATGTTGAGCTCCACAGTTGCGTGTCTGAAGCAGAAAAACATGGACTTGGAAGCACTCGGATGTCTGGAGCAGAGTTTGTGGCTAAAGCGGCGCATGTTTGGCGTGGACAGCTCCGCTGTGCATAAGGCACTGAACGAGGTGATGCTGAGCTACAACTCGGTGGCCATGCAGTATCTCGCACAGGGGCAGTTTGATCAGTGTTTAGCGATGCTGCGGAAGGCGGAGGATATCACGGCGCCAGGTAATTTCAAGCGGTGCCAGGCGCTGCAGATTCTTACGTTCAACAACATTGGCTGCTGCTATCGGAAGCTAGGAAAGCTGAAATCAGCGCTGAAATATCTCAAGGAGGCTGCACAGATCGGGTCTGGCTCCGCACACGTGAAAAACCTATCCATTACCCACCTTAACCTGTGCGCAATCCAGTCGCAGCTCGGCCGACACGATCTCGCCCTGGAGCATGCACAGGCTGCGATTTTCCATACACAAGAAGAACTCGTGAGCCTGGAAGATGGAGCTTGCGGGGAGCGTGACGAAGATGGTAGTGGCAATGGGGACCAGGCTGCGCTGGCCGATGCGTTAGACCCAAAGACGCGTGAAGAGAAAATCATCTCACTTGCGGTGGCGTACCACAACTTGGCTGTGGAGCTCGAGTTTAATGGGCGAGGAGAAGCGAGCTTGCAGTGGTATAAGAAAGCCCTGCAGCTCGTGTGGAAGTACCGAGAGACCAATGAGGCTCTGTGCGACTCATTCAAAAAAATATTCCTCGATGCGAGGAAGAAGCAGCAAACAGCTAACGTCCGGCAGAACGGTATTCCTGCATCTGCCTCTACGGCAAACAACCCCATGAACGGGCGACGTCCGCTTCCTCGTCCAAGATCTGCGCACGCAGCATCGCGATGCACGAACGAGGTTGACAGAGGGGACGTGTCCTACAGCTCCACCGTTGCTTCTCAGTGCTACAAAGCCACCAAGCCATCGGCAGCAGGTCTTCGTTACGCATCTCCACGCAGTGCTGCAGCTGCCCGGGGTGGGCAACCCCAGCGCCCAGCTTCAGCAGCTACGACTCGGCAGCGACCCATGTCTGCGAAACCAGCAACACGTGCGAACTATCGCACAACATCCCGCGGGCCCCGTGATTCAAGCGAAGATGCCTTTGAGATGCACTGGAGGAAGTTGGAGAAGGAGCACGATCTCGACGATTGCCAAACAGCCCCAGCGAAGACCAAACGGAAAATCCGTCGGCCTCAAAGCGCGAGCAGTGCAGCCACAGCGGCGCGACGGCGAAACCAAGGACCAGTCGAGACACAACGACAGCAGAAGTTACAGGGGCAGCTGTACTTTGCTGCTCTAGACGACGACATCGTCGGGAACGACGAAGACTATGGCGTTATAGACGACGAGGGTAGCAGCGATGATGGTTTCGACAATTACCCAGGAAGCAATCAGCAGGACAGGGAAAGCTGCAGAGTTGGTGCGACGCAGCTCCGTGGTGGACCGCCTGTTAATGCAAGAAAACAACGTCCAAGTGTTGCAGTTGGGCCAAGGCATCGCAGAACACTAGACGACAGTCGCTCGAAAGCATCCTTGGACCCAAGCGAAACTGTTAGTGATAATGACGCTGGAGCTCCATCAAGCCAGGACCCCGAAGAGAGCTCACCGAGTGTGTCCGCCACGGGTTACAGCGGAGATGATGACACCGACCCCGATCTACCAGCCCAACGCGTCTGCCACATGGAATATCTTCGCCGCATGAAGAAGCTGGCTGAAAGCATTAAGGACGATCTGAACGGTGTAGGCATCCGTCCTCCTACGGTGAAACCAGTCGAGCGAGAAGCTGCAAACTACTCGAGGAGCCCAGTACGTCGCATGGATGGAATTGATCCAGCGATCAGTGAGTGCGGGTCAACAGTATCAACTCCGAGAAGTGCCACTTCCAAACTACGTGACCGGATTGAACAAGCTAGACGCGATTCGTGTGAAAATCTCCACGAAGCTGAGACGCATACCACCAGCAAGTCTAACGAGGTGCAGTCAGCGACGCTCGTGATAAAGAAGCAAAGCCACGATGATGACGGAGTTGAGCTTCAAGAAGACGTTCATGTTTTCAAATCCGAGGTAGCAGCCCGCGATGCCGAGTTGCAACTGTTCCGCGAAGCTGCAGGTTGTCGACTGCAGGCATTCTTCCGTGGCCAACGCTGCCGCACTGAGGTTTCGCAGCTCAAACAGGTAACTTTGCTGTTGTGTGCTGTGAACTGCTTCTGTCGGTGTGGCTCACTTTTGTTGTATCTACTTTAGGTCAAGCGTGAAAATGATTCGGCAAACATGATCCAGCGGCAAGTGCGACAGTATCTTGAGGCACAGAAGGAGGAAAGGAGGCTGCAAGACGAGCGATCGCTGCTTGAGCTCCAGAAAGAAGAGGTGGAGGACATGGCTGCTTGCCTCATCCAGCGACTATGTCGACGAGCTCTTAGCCGAAAGCATACCAGTGCAACCAAATGCCAGGGTGAAGAAGAGAAACCGTGTCTACCCTCTCAGCGTCGACCATTTTTCATCGCTGACGTTGTACTTGGGGCTGCTGTTAATAAGTGTGTGGGATCGAGCCAACCACTGCTAAACCAAGGCCTTCGTGAGCCACCTCATCTGAATCCTGCTGCCACCGTTCCTCACATCAACCTCAGTCGCCTGCAAGAACCAGAAGCACCTCGACGCAGCTCTACTGTTTCTTCCTTACCATTGAGTGACCCAGACGGAGTAAAGTTGCCCACCAACGAGCAGACGCCACGCAGTGAAGTTTATGATGATGATGATGAATGGAAAGCACCACCGCCTCATTCGGCACAATCAACACCACGCAGAGATCGCAGCAGTGAAGACAATCAACCCACGACCCCGGCGCGCTCAACGACCGCAACACCACGTACAACTCGCAGTCTTACGGCACAATCGAACACGCCTAAGAACCGCTCATCAGCCGTAACTCCTCGCACGAGCCGCAATGCCGACGAAGAAGCGGACACCCGACGCCAAAACGCTGCAGCCATTCGAATCCAGGCGTCCATCAAGAGCTTTGCCGTTCGTCGGCGCATTGCACTTGAGAGAGCAGGTGATTTAAGCCGGACGTACATTGAGCGGAAGCATTTCAACGTCGCTCTGGACCGTGCAGTAAGCGTTTTACCGAGAACGATCGTAGCCTTAGATCCTCGCTTAGTGATTCTAACCTACCCTGCATGTTTGCTTTCGTAGCTGGCACTGGAGCAAGACTTCTTGGAACAGCTCAGTGCAATCAAGATCCAGGCTCTTGTACGTGGCCGCCAGAGCCGTCTACTAACTGAGTGCATCAAGGCAGGAGTAGACACCGCAGCGAACACAATTCAGAGATCCTTTCGAGTACACCGCCAAAACACCCACCGAGCAGTTGACGAGGGTGTTCGCAGCATCGCGGCTCGCACCATCCAGCAGGTTTTCCGTGACTTTGAGGCCCGACGAACAGCTATTCATCAGGCTGCAGTCGACGAGGAGCGCTCAAGTGTCCAGCGAATAGCTGCTAGCACCATTCAGAACTTCTGGAGACAGTACTATGTCGCTCGAGATCACAGCTTCGAGGAGATCGAGGCCGCCACGTGTATCCAAGCTCTCGGACGCGGTCATCTCTCTCGTAAATCGCTGAAGTCACTCCGCGGATCGTCATCTAGTGGGCTCTCAAAACACGTAAGCGATCTGCCTACTATTGCTGAAGCGCTGGGGATGAAGTCTTAACTTTTATACTGTTTTGTTTGACCTCAACGCAGTCGTCGGCCTTCTCAATGTCGTCCTCAGCTGAGAAACTTCTCGAGGAAGACAGTTTGGCTGGTGCGCGGAATGGAGAATCGCTGAGTATCAACTACAGTTTTTTTTCGCCTAGCGTCCGCGAGCTGTTCACGTCGTCAAGTGGAAACCACGTTCCAAGAGCAAACAACCAGATTCATGCACAAGAGATTGCCGAGCTTGGACTTACGTTCGCAGACTTCTTGCGAGAGCTTGAGACGTGCACTGAAGTTGTTGTGGGCTCTTCGGCGTTGGACGCCATGCGAATCATGGTGGAGACGTCCCCGGGGTCCACAAAGACCCTCGCAAATGTAGTCAAAGTAGCACAAGCTCTCGACCGGAGGTTGCAGGAGGGGTTTTGGAACGAGGCCATCGAGGCATCGAGCATCGCACTGCTTCACGCCTTCCGGGATGTATTAGACACTCAGTAACTATCAGCCACTACGCGCAACTTTTCTTCATTCTCCATCTACTAGTAACTCACTACCCCACTATAACGCGACCAAGGGGGCATCCCAGAACGAAGCCGATGTCTGTCTACTGGGCGCCAAGTCCGTCTAAAGCGACTTCAGCTGTCCCATGAGATCCTCCAGGCTAACATCCACGTCCGCTACTGAAGTTGACTGGTCCTCAGCAGCAGCCGCCGGTGCTGTAGACGGCTGATCGTACGCAAACGAGAGCCCCGACGCCAGCTTCGCCGTCTCGACAGAGGCAGGCGCCACTGCAACTCCAGAGGCAGCAGCCTCGTCGTCTCCGCCGAGCTCGATACCCCACTCGTTGTTGTCGTGCTCCACAACGACGTTCTCCTGGCCATCGTGGCCAAGTGCCTTCCAGACCATCGGGGTCCAGCTCACGTGCTCGGGCACAGCCTGCTGTTTGCGGCACTCCGCGTTCGAGCACTCCGGGTTCGGGCGCATAACGTCCGATGGGAAGAAGTCCTTCATGGCGCTGTAGCCCAAGTAGTACGACACCTGACCGAAACCCAACAGGTACTTGAGCACATTCTGCACCAGCATAGCAGCCACAAGTCCCATGGTGGTCGGCAGCGAGGCCGCACACACGCCCTCGCGCTTGAGCGTGGACTCGTCAATGCCGCTCGCCACGATAAGCGGGGGCAGGCACTCAAAGCACGCCGAGCGTCCTGGCAGCAGGAACTGGATGTGGCCCGACACGGCGTCCTCCGACACGCCCGACTCCATCCACTCCTGGTTGAGCTCGTTGCAGGCCTGGTTCAGCGCCGTCCGCGCCGCGTAGTTGTCCACGCAGCTCAGCACGAGGTCGATCTTGCTCTGGCCGTCCACGCCTCCGTGCTGCATGCGGTCCAGCAGCTGCTCGAAGTTGGTCGTCGTGGTGATGTCCATGGTGTATTCCTCAAAGATCACGTCCGGGTTGATACCTACACACAACAACAAAAAGCACCACCCAGTCAGCCCACATAGTACAGTGAAGGTAAAGTATAGTATAATGACACTCACTGTGCAGCGTCTGCTTGGCGGCCGCCGTCTTGGTCATGCCGGCTTGCTCCGGCCGGAAGAAGAGGCGGTTCATGTTGGCGATCTCCACCGTGTCGTAGTCGTACATGACGAGCTTGCCGATGCCGCAGCGCGTGAGCATCTCGGCGGCCACCGAGCCGATGCCGCCGAGCCCCACGACGAGCACCGACAGGTCGCGGATCTTCTCGTAATTGCTGACGATGCCCATGCGCTTGAGAGCCATCAAGCGGCTGTACGGGTTGCTGTCCACCACCTCGGCGCTCATCTGCTTGGCGCGCGCGCCGCCCGACTCGCGCTCCAGCTTGGCCTGCACCGACGCCTTCTGCTGCATCAGCTCGGCGATCTGCCTGTCCAGCGCGCGTAGCTCAGCCTCCGTCGTCACCATGGTCCTCGTCCTTTTGGAATGTGCCACACATCACGACGGAACATCAGGATTTAGCTAAATTATAGTAGATTAGCTAGACGCTAATTCGTCAATCTACACCATTTTTGCCAAGTTTTCAAGCATCCAAAAGTGCATAATTCGGGATTAGCCACAATACATTTTTCAGGTTTTGCAAAACAGCCCTTTTCTCTTTTCAAGCAAGTTGCAATGAAGACTCAGGCACCTGGCTCCACGTCCTCCTCTCTCTCTGCTGCGAAGCAGTGGCGAAGACAGTGCCGCTCGTAGCGCCACACAAGGCACTGGGTGACCACTGACGTCAAAAGCCTCCCGTCGAATAGCCATACGTTGAGCTGAGAATGTGTCGTATTCACCTCGAATCATCATGGCGTTCTTGCGCTCCGCAACGAAGCGCTTCATGCGCGCCTTCAACGAGTTCCAACACCCCTCGATGGGGTTGTATGGGCCCAGGCGCAGCACCACCAGCTTGTTGAGGTTCGTGATGCCATCTTGGAGAAGTATCTGCCGGACAAGATCCTCGGCCTGGCTGTGAGCGGGCGCGTTACCTGTGACGACTACGACCTTCTAGCTAGCCTCGAGCTCCAGATACTCGTCCGTGCGAAGCGAGGCCATGTATAGACCCTCTAGAAACCGAACGCCTTCTTCCTTTCCTTCGTCGGCGACCATCACTGTGATTGAGGGGAAGCATGCTTGATTAGCTCCATTGGGTGACACTCCTGAAGGCTAGCTCACTAGAGTGCCCAATTGAGTTAGACTCGTTGGAGTTCCCTAATTCTCAGTCCTACCACGGGACAAAACCCTATCAAAGGTGAAAACCCCGTCCTGCTGTGATAACTAACAGAAGTCGCAAACGGTTGGCCGTATCCGTGTGGCCAAGGTTCGATTGTGACCGTGGGCGGATACGGGCAACCGAAGCGCTACGCATCTGAGGAACGAACGGGTACGGTTAACCGAATCTATCAATGGATTGGTTACGGGCAATCGGAACCTTTGGGGCAAAACCACTTTTGTCATTCTTGTTAACGATCGACGCCACTTCTTAAATGCTGCGAGCAGCCAACTTTCTCATCGTTCGGCCGACGGTCGTCTGTACTGGGCCAAGTCTATCTGGTAGTGAATACTTCTACTATATAACGCGACTGTGGATTTGGGTGTGGAGTACTGTGGCTTCGAGCGAAATAACCTGCAGTGGAATAGTCACGAGTGTTGAACGTACCTGTTAATTGCAGTTTTGGTTTTGGCCAGATTTCGAGCCGTGGCAGGCATCGCTTTACGGAGCTGTGCTCCTTGCGGGTGGAATGGACTCGTTTGTAGTTCGTATGAGTGCCTCAGATTGTGATAATAGTGTTGAAGGTGACGAATAGCGGCCGTCAGGCTCAGCTGATGAAATAACTCTGAAGCTACAGCAGCTTCGCGCGCTTGATATGAAGGCGATTAAGCTGGAAATTGAGCGGGAGTTGAAGGCAAGAAAGCCTAACCCAACTTTTGGCTTTCAAGCTGAATCTTCCTCGAGCAGATCACAGTGCTGGAAGTTCTTCTCCTACGTAACCGAAAAGGAAAGTGGTGCCTGTTTTACAGTCAATGGTAAACAGTATGTAGCTTGCCGGGCATGCTTCTGGACATACGCCTTCGCAACAGGCCAAGGAACCAGCACGTTAAACAGTCATACCACGAAGTGTTCAGTTCTAGACGCTAACGCAGAAGCTGGGTCGATTGCTGCATTTACAACTACTGGTTCAATATCAGCTAGTGATAAACATCAAGTGTGCCGGGCGGCTGCTATCATGTGTTGTAAGGACTTAAGGTCTTTTTCAATTTGTGAAGGTGTTGGATTCAAAATATTGGCAGCTGCTTTAGTAAGACTTGATGCCAAATCCAGATCTGCGGTAGACATTGACGCCTTGCTACCTGTTGGCAATACCGTGAAGAACCATGTCGTGAAAGTGGCAGGTGATTCTCGTGCACGACTGGAAAATATCCTTATTCCACATTTCGAGGAGGGATGTTCAGCTGGATTTACAGTTGACCTGTGGACAGACAAGACTTGGAAGTTGAGTTTTATGTCGACAAACACTTCAAAATGCATTCTCGAACACTTCAGGTCAGACATTTCAAGCCTAAATCTCATACCGTCTACGCTGTGCTTGAAGTCTTCAACGATTGTCTTTAAGCGCTACAACATTTACGACAGCAGGGCGTTTACCGTTGTCAGCGACACCAACTCGAATATGCACGACCGCAGTTTATTCACGATTGTGACTGACAGCGGATCGAATATGTGTGGAGGCAACGGATTTAGATCGCAGTATGATTGGATCGCGTGCTCAGATCACAAGATTGCGACGATCTTGACGACAGTACTAAGCAAAACCACACAATTGGATGGAACTGTTCGGTCGCAGCCATTCTACAAATTTCAATGCAACGCGCCAAAGGTGTTTGACGTGATTGATGGCTGCAAAGCGCTAGTTCGCTACGTCAAACAGGCAAATCTCCAGCCGGAGCTAACAAACACACTCAAGCAAGAAAATGTAACTAGGTGGGGCTCCCAGTATCGAATGATTCAAAGTGTGGTGAAAATGTACGACGAGTTGGCTGCCCTTTTAACAGCACGACAAAAGTTTTACTATCTCGAACGGATAGACCGTACTCTCCTCAAAGATCTGGTTGATTTTCTAGACAACTTTCAAGAGTCCACATTGAACTGGAATGCTGGCTCTCCATTTGGTTGTCTACGAAAGACATCGGCTCATGGATCTTCTAAAACCGCGTACTTATCCCGAGGTGATTTCGCAAGATGGCAACCCAGACATAATTTTACCACCCGATTCTTCGTCACTTATTGCTATTAAGCAACTCGTCGTGACTCATGGAATGTCAAAATGGTAATTGGTGGATAAGCACTATGTGGCGGCCCTGTTGGATCCACGCCAGAAGCGTAAGCTCCGTAAGTATGGAGTCGACGATCTGCTAATAACAAATGCGAGGGACATTCTGACAGCATCGATGCGTGCGGCGAAGTTATGTGGACTAGACCTGGGGCAATTTCCTGCGCCTCCCAAGAAGCAACGAAAGAACACTCGAGCCTTTATCAGTTTGGATGCTCCAGATGATTCTGATGAGGAGGACGCGTCGAACGCAACAGCTATGTCACCTGAAGATGATGAGCTGGACAGATACTACGCCGCGCGTCTCAGCGCTATCGAACGGATAGACTTTGACTTACTGAAATGGTGGGGAAAGGTTTCCAGCCCCGGTGCGGATGGGCATCCTCCTCGCTTTCCGACTTTAGGCTTCGTCGCCAGATCCATGTTGGCGATACCAGCTTCGAGCGCAATTTCCGAGAGCGTCTTCTCGGATGCTGGTAACGCATTCGGCATTAAGCGAACGATGCTAAGTCCTTCCGTTCTGGATGATATACTTGTTGCTCGATCAAATACCGACCTATTGTAGGACCTCTACACGGAAACACAGATCCCGTAGCTTGTATGCTTTTTTCTTTTTAAAATACACATCATCTTTCAGTTTTTTTTCCGGTTAGCCGAAGCAATCGCTACGGTCAACCACGGTCATCCGTTTTATATGTGCAGGTGACCGCGGTCATTCGTTTAGTAGCCGGAGTGAGTGACAGACGGATACGGTCATTCGCTGCCTGGCATTTGCGATCTCTGATAACTAATCAAGTCTGCAAAGACGTTGAAGAAGAGAAAAACAATCTCGCTGGCAGCTCGAGCTGCTTCTTCCTGGCGCCTAGCGCAACGTCGTCGTGGAGTGTCGGGCTCTGAGCTTGAGCTCTGCGGGCGCAATCAGGCGCTGGTATGTCTTGGAGTTTCGAGCTCTGAGTTTGAGCTCTGTGGAGGCGAATCGGCGAATGATCCAGATTCGCTGCTCTTCCCCGGGTTTAGAAACGCCGGTTGCGAACTTGTGGTCCACGCCACTCGTACTTAACCGAACACTTCTTGACGGAGCCCTTGTGTGTCTTCATCAATATCACCCCAGGCCCGGACAACATCCGTCTTGAATGTGAAGGCCTTGCGAAGGCGGTGACTGGACGACAGTATGCTCACCAATACGTGACCAGCCTTCAGTTGGCGACAAATACAGATTAGAGTTAGGACCGTTCCTAACCGGGTTCGCGATCCGATGGGTGAGGCGACAGTTCTCAAATGTGTTCGAGTCGCGATCCCGTGGTTCCTAATAGGATTGCTACCCAACCTAGAGAATGCAGTGAAGCAGCAAAAAATATTTTAATATTGAGATATAAAGCTGAACTTATAAAAACAATCTGTTGATTGCTGTGTGCACCCCAATACAAACGTAAATATATATATATATACCGATAAGCATAGCGTGTAGCGGATGAGCTCTAGTTTCCTATCGTATCCTGCTTACATGCGTCGTTGCTTGCTCTGCGGTCTGGCACCAATACGAAGGCGCCTTGCGATCCGGCAATCCGATTTCGATGGCGATCCCATACTCGGATCACATAGGGTTACACAAGTAAGACCCGAAATTCCAAATTTACTAACCACTGAGGAGGGATTGGGATTGCGATCCCGGTTAGGAACGGCCCTTAGTTTCATCTTGACTTACAATCATGTTACCATTTTGATGTGCTTGTTCAGCGAGTCGACGATGGCCTTGCGCTTGGTCTTATTCGTGGATATGTTCATCGTAGCCTTTTCGACGCGCAGTCGCTTTGTAGAGTAAAACATTCCTCTTAGATGGACTGATGTGAGGCTCACAGAGACCCCCCCCCCCAAATCAGACTGCAGGCGATCGCTGAGCTGCTCGAGTGTCTGCCTGCAGTCTTCGCCAATGTACTCCTCTATTTTGCACATGACATCCACCATCATCTTGACGTTGGCGTCCCTCATACCGCCATGCTGCTTTGGGTCTTGATTCACCGCCAGGATAGCACACCGAGCCGTGAAGTAGTTCAGCTCTTTGCTACTTCCTTCCAGTCACGGCCTTCTGGATAGCAGTCGATTCGCAGCGCAGTCCCCGCCCCACGCTGAGCGTGGTAATCGTCATGTCGTGCCCCACATCTTGCGCGACTATGCATGCAGCAGCATAAAAATACTGCTCAACTTGCTCAGCGATCCGCCGATTAAACAACTTCCTGGAAGGCAACATCAACCGTTCCATCTATCAGCTTGAATGATCTCAGTGAATACCACATCCGCGAGCACGGGTGCCCCTGTTCGTCCGTTGTTCGCGATATCGTGGTAAACAGCGGGAACATTTCCATCCGGTTGACACTTACGGGATAGACTGGGACTTCTTGCTGTGCGTTTCACACAATAGTTGCGTTCCGTAAACCGATCTTCTCACTGGGGGTGAAAGCAGGAGAGTAATACTTTTTTGCTCCACCCACTTGAAGTTCTGGTTTCGGCTGAATTATCGGAGCCTCAGTGCTAGCGCTTTCCTTCGTTGGATCCGCTTACTTTGTCCAGATGTCTGGTCTCATCCTAATACCCCATTCGAAGTCCGCCTAAACGAATTCAGCAATACCGTCTGACCTGAGCTGCTGCCGCCAAGAGCAGTATCGCCTTCATACCTTTCCGCCGCGCATAACCTGCTGCGGGGAGCTTCGTCCGACCTGTCGTTGCCCAGTTATAGCTGAGTGTCCGCGTGACAGCACCTGTCACCCATACATAACTAAATAGCATCACGGTTAGTGCTCTATTGCCGTCAATAATGGCAACATCTCCTTCCTACCACTTGGGCGCACACAACCTGCCTGCGAGGGACTTCGTCGGAGCAGGCGGTGCCGAGTTACAACCGGTGCTCCTCAAGCACACCCCGTGGCCCACACGCTGTTTGTGGGTTTCTTTGTGAATGAATTGAGTTGCTATATGACGACAGCAAGTTGAGTCACTAAGCTAAACTACAGTATACAAGTCTAAGGCATTTGATTATAAAAGGACGCAAAAACCGCCCTTTCTCAAAAGCACGGTACAGTAAGAGTATAGAAATACTGTTGTGCTTCAACCTGAGCCCAACCACGAACACAGCTAGCAAGTGGGGAAAGAGGACAAGATGATGACCGACAACGCGTCGACGTCGATGTTGACGTTGACGGTGGTGAGTGGCGCTAGAAGATCGCGCGTTGCCAAAGGGCGCAGCCAGGAAGGACACCACGGCTGCGATAGTTGTTGAAGGTCAATGACGCGGCTTGACGATGCGGTCGGCACGATGTACGGGTGTGAGCTCACCCGAGCAGTCGTCCGCTGCCTCAGACCGACGGGTACACGAAGTAGATAATATCTATGTCATACTCAATGTTACTAATGAACCATTTCGAGTTATCGAGATAATCGGCCTTGAAGATGGCCTATACATAGTCGAACATTCAGGATTCAGAAATGTTTTTCACTCGTCAAAGCTTTAAACACTCTGTTTCGATGGCATTTAACCCGAGCTTTCCGATAATATAGGTTTCACAAACGTGGAAGAAAAATTGCGACCACAGTCCCCCAAAACATAGCCCCATTTTGACGACTTGAAAATGGAAATATTTGTTCGGGCTACTGAATATTTGACATCGATCGATAAATAAGGGCATCAAATGAACGCAAGACACGCCTCTTCGTAACGATGTGCCTAAATCGCGATTCGTACCTAAGTTCAATAGCAATATTATGTATGGTGTAGTCTCATATAGGCCGACGGCCAGCAGAACCAGATTTGCGGCGGAGCACTCAAAGCTCACCTCTGGTTAATAAGAAATACAAGAACGCTGTGTGCAGCTAGACGAGCAGTTAGGCTAAGGTGTTGTCGAGGACCCCCGGAGTGCGTAAGGAAGTGGGTATCAGCAGCCCCACACGAGCCCGCGGTATCTGCAGCCGGCCGGAGTGCTGCTCGACCAAAGAGAGGGTGCTCAGCGCCCCCCGTTCTAAGATCCCCCGGCGACGCACTCCACGACTCGGTAGATCTCTGGACCAGGACTTTGATATCTGTATTGCACAAGGAAAGCAGCCGTAAGCCGTGTATATATGTCGTGTTAAGTTAGGCTAGCTAGTGACGGACTGCGGTTGTTGCCTCTGAACACTGTTCCCTGATCAGGAGTAGGCCTGACATGACGTACGGGTGTAGCCACGACGCTAGACGACAAGCATTGACGACCCAGAGTTGAGCAGATAAAAGAGGCGTGCTTACTGTAGTCTCTTTGCATATATCTTATGACATATCAACTTCAATGCTTTGCTAAGGTCCTTTATACATGCAGATACCTTGATTGTAGTATGCCTAAATGATATTGATCGTACAGTTTATGGTATGTTATAAAAGGCGTTTTATACTATCTTGAACTTGTAGAAAGGGCGCAGAATGCGCCTTTAAGAGGCCAATTTCGTACCGTGTTTTGCAAAAGTCCTTAAAACGCGAAAAATACATCCTTGTACCACGGAAGGGTTAAAACACATATGAATATGGTGGTACCACACACCGTAAAATACGGATTCAGTAAGACAGTGGTAAAAAGTTTGTTGCTGATACTAATTTCATAAAAATATTTTTTTTTAAAGAGCAGTAAAAAGTCTAAATAACTCAGCACCATTCACTCAGCGCTGGCAGCTCCATGCCATCCATCCTCACTCCCACATTGGCGATGATACGTCGTCCAAAAAAACAAGAATAAATTCAAGCTGAAGGCACTTGACCGCGGTGCGATGACCGCGATAGCTGCAGCAGCGGCCGTCGGCGTCCATCGCTCGACGTAGTACCGCTGGAAAGGCCAACAAGCAGTTATTAAAACGGCCGCACAGGATGCTCCTACAAAGTTCTGCACTTCTCGCAGTACATCCATGTACATTAAGAATCCTGGCCTGGAGAAGAAGTAAGTTTTCAAGTTGTTTTATCCTATGTTGGCACGTTAACCCTTTCGCGGGCCACTTGGGTAAACTATAGTATACAAGTCTAAGTCGTTTGATTTTAAAAGGGCGTAAAACCCGCCCTTTTACAAATTCACGGTACATCATTTGCATATCTCGTGTAGCATATGAACTTCAAGGATTTGCAGGAGCTACCTGATACATGCATTTAACTTGGATTTATTATGCACAGACGATTTGTAATCATACCGTTTATAGTCTATTATAAAAGACGGTGTATTACTAACTTGAACTTATGCAAAAGGGCGCCTTTCTCGCCCTTTAAGAGGGCGATTTCGTACCGTGTTTTGGAAATCGGCTTGAAGGGCGAGAAAGGCGCCCTTGCACCGCGAAAGGGTTAATACTAATATTCCTGTTTAGACTTTTGGATTGGATTGTAGAAATGCGGAAAAATCGCTATCTCTGTGTGTCCATGGCGTGCAGGTTGTTAATGTTGGCTCGATACGACCCGGATAACTTTAAAAAAACGCATCCGGGGTGGAAACATCTCGTTTCAGAGGCGCTCTCTAAAGCGTAATCGCCTGTCCATCCGACGGATCACGCACAATAGTAGAAAGAAGCGCCCAGACATCGAGGTAACTGTCAAGTTCTTTGTGTTAACATTGGGTTTAGCTAAGTTTTGTGGTTTTTGTGATAAATAGCTAGTTGCAAACATATTTTCGCAGTCAATTAAGCAATAGAAGAAGAAGGCATCCTTTCTGCGGAGTGTGGTGATACCAAGCTCGTCGCCGTGTTCAACATGGACCAAACAGCCATATACATCGATATATCTGGCAAGACAACCGTTGATTTCACGGGAAACGCAACTGTGGACGTGATGCAAGGTATATTTCTTATGATTTTGCTTTATTTTGTGGGGTTGTGCTAATTTTATTTACCATTGGCTTTACAGGTAGTGAAATCAACGGTTTTAGAGCATCGGTTTTCCTTACAGCATCAGCAACGGGCATCAAATTGCCTCCGCTGATCGTGTTTGCTGGTGTACCAGGGGGTCCCGAATAGCAGGAGGTTTGGAACCCGGCATTTGGGTCCCCTGAAGCTGAGCATAGTGTTCAAAAGAAGGCGTTTGCAACGAGGCGGTGATGATGGAGTGGTTTGAACGGGTATGCTTTAGTACTTGTATTTGGAACTGTATTTTTAGGATCTAAAGATCTGTTTATGAAACAGGTTTGGAAGCCTAGCGTGGAAGGATGCCGGCTGATGATCTTGAACAGTTTTAAGTTCCACAAAATGGCCTCGGTGAGGGCGTCGCTTGAGCAGTGCTGCAAGCAGGTGTAGTTCATGCCGCTAGGGATTACAGGTTTGTGCTAATGGACATGGCAATTATGAAGCCATTCAAGGACGCATTTCGGTACGTTTATTTTGAATTTTACGGCGCAATTTGCATGTTTTACCTTGTTGTGTGCTTTGTAGTTTGTGATTTTATCTAGGAGAATTTATCTCGAGCATCACCTCGACAACCCGTTTCCGGCTTCGTCTTCGGAGAAGCGGGTGCTCATCTCGCGTTTCGTCGTCAAGGCGTGAGATGCTGTCAAGCTCGGCACAATCGTGAAAGGATTCGTGCGGGCAGGCGTGATTCTAGCAGGGCCCCACGATCAAGACGGACGTTTCCGCATGGCTGTCATTGTGGCGAATGTACCGCTAGTGCAAGACGAGTAGATCGATAAGAATCTATCAATAGATGCTAATTTGCATATCATCTGTACTTTATTTAGTGTGCGGGTATTTCGTGGGAGGGGGTGACACCTTTATTGGCAACAGTACAAGTGGCTTGTTTTTGCATACCACCTTCGTGTTTTTACGACTGTCGCAATGAATCCGATTGTCTTACTGAATCCGAATTTTACGGTAAGCTTACTGTATCGGTACAGATCTTTGTGATGGCAGCACAGAAAAGTTCTTCAAATCACACAATTTTGCTATAGCCACCACAGCGCATAGCTATTTTATCCAAGCACGTCTATTCATTCTTAAAAAGCGCGAATGGGTTAACTGGCTGTGTGCCAGAACCATAAAAGTGTGTGTGTCTACCACCTTGTCGCGTTGAATCCAAAACTGTTTGCGTAAGCAAGTCACCGTGCATGATCTGAACATCCCATATTGTTAGCAACTGAACTGAAGGTCTGGCAGACTCTATATATTCACGGATATGGATTGACTAAAAACAGTGATTAAAAAGATTTCGTAGTTAGTTCTTCCGGTTGGATAAGGACCACGACGCAGTGATGGTACAACAAATACAAAGCCGTGTTTGAGCCCGGAACAACTCAACAACTCAATTTCATCTTGTCTGCAGAGGAGTGACCACCGAATTACACAGGCGAGTTCAACACGTGCGTCGCTAGCTTGTTTGTCCTTTTTCTGTTGGTTATCCTGGTTGTTATGGGCTGAACTGGTACCGACCGGTATCACCCTGATTACCCTGATCTTGCAGTATCGTGGATCCGCGGCCTGCTGAGAAGCTGAGCCGTTAGTCAGTTTGAGTTTAGTCAGTTCGAGTTTAGCCAAGGAATAGACGGTTCCTTTCGTTCTCACCTCAGTCCCTGGCGCCCTCGGACCGGGCAAATATATCTTTGTTCTGACTCCAGGCCCGACGGCAGCAGGGAAAATATATCTTTCCGAACACGCGGGGGAAGCCTCTTCCTCTTCAAGAGGGTCTGTGCGCTGCGCACGGGGGCAGCATCAAGACTGAGGGTATGGCTACGATCAGGACGCGAGCCGGCAGCGAGACGCTGCGGCGAGATAGATGAGAGGGGATTCGTAATGATTTCTCTGTGCTGTGTGCACGAGCTATGTAACGGCCTAGGTGGTTACCATCACTAGCTTACACTTAGAGATGAGGAAGCTTGCAGAAGGCTCAGGCAGCTGAGCCAAATATTTGCCGTGTCGACCGGCCTCACACGTAGTGACGCTTGGGGGGGGGGGGGGGGGTTGATGAGGCGCGCGGAGACGACGATGGAATCAAGGGAGGTGCGGTGCAGCGATCTAGTGTGCGGGGTTTTCGCTGGTGAGACACTGGGGTCAGGTCCAATACTACCTGGGAAGGGTGTCTATCCAGTGGTGCATGGTGCGCTACGAGGAGCGGAATCCCCCGTCAATGGAGACTAAGACGTGGTCAAAAGGTTTCCCGCACGGGAACGAAGTGGAATGAGGTGCTGCGCTAGGGTGGGGTGCCTGTGAAGATGTACGATGTTCAAGAAGCTCAAGGATGATGGCCAGTGCGGCGAGACGAGGGTCGGTCGTAGGCACTTACGTCAGCCAGTGTTTGGAGCCTGGCTACAACTCCAGCTAAGCAAGTTGCCGTTCGTCTTTCGCTTCGCCGTGCAACCACCCGTGTTAAATCGCGACATGTCGGATCGCGCGGGCGAACACATTTTGCACAGATAAATGCTGCATTTTGGAGGAGCTTTGCGACAACCGCCCTCGAACGTGGGGGGATGCAAGACATGGCATCGCTGAAGTTCGCAGTTGTCGCCACTTTGCACGTCAAGCCGGAACAGGTACTTGGTGAGTACCTTGGTCAATTTCGCATTGCGCCGAATGAGGCATCTCGACTACCGCGCGAACAAGGAAGCATGCTGATAATGCGTGTACGAACGGATGACGCCTGTGGGCAGTGCGTTGGTACCGATGTGCAGATTCTTGGAAGTCGCATGCGCTTTGCGAACCACAGGGGCTCCCCCCACCCACAATTCTTCGAGATGGTAAATGAACGGTACCACACTGTGGTCGTCGTGTCCACTACGGATATCCCACCGGGATAGGAGGACACGGACAACTACAGGACGGATTGGTGGTTCGTGTATAGGTGCCGATCACCAAAGTACGTACATCGAAACATTCAAGACCAGGACTACTCGTAGTACACTGGCAAGGCACCTTGTCAAGTAGAGTGATGCCAATACAGCATCGCTATAACTGAGGCTAAGCTGCGGCAATAATGCACGAAACCATGAAGTTCATGAGGGCTTTGTCTGCATTGCATGTTGAAGCCCGAATATCTGAAGTTTGTACGCTATGCTGAGTAGTTTTAGGATCGTTTAGCGCCCAAACGCATCTGCGGCTCCCCGCGTGAACTCTGCAGCGGTTTCGAGCGTGTGTAACCGCGGTTTGGCCAACTAGAGAGCTCGCACGACGGAGGCAAACGAGCACATAAAAAACTTGCTGCTGACGCTGTTTGGCTCTTCAAAACGGAGCGATGCCAAATGTTAGGCTTGAAAGGTACCAGATCTCGACACCGCTTCCCACTTGCAGCTACCAAAGTACAGGTCGCCGCAGAGTAGTGAATATTCAATAATGCCGCACTTGTGTAGTTCGTCATTCCCCCGTTCATGCTCTGCCCGCCCCCGCGCCAGCAAGCTCACCGATTTTTGGGAGTTGTAAATGAGCACCACCATGTGGTGAATCATCTGCTCCACCAACTGCTTGATGGGAACGATCCCGAGCGGCAAGCACCGCCGACCCACCCGCACGCGTGAGCAGGACCCGATGTCGGGCGCGCACCAGCCAGTTCTGGCCCATACAGTGTCAACAGAGTGCAATGTACCTGTGCGAGGATGGCGCGTACGAAGCACATCTTGGCCACCGCCTTAGTGACGCGCCGGTCCAGGAAGAACTCGTAGACGTGCCGAACTCGTAGGTGTGCCTAGTTGAAGATAACAACTTAATGTCTTGCCATGATATACAAAGAAACCAAATAATTGATGTGTTAACGGGCGAACATGTGGTCCCCACGACGATGCCAGTCCATCACCTCTCGGTCAGCAGGACGTTTCTCGGTACGACGCGCTTCCATGCTCAGCATGGACCCCAGGTTCCGGGAGCGACCGACTAGATCCTTGTGCACGTATCGTAGTTGTCGAATATACTCTCCAAGCACTTCACCTGCCTTGACGGGAGAGGTAGCTACGACCGCGAGCTGTTGTGTATTGGAGTCATGTATTATGGCCACCGTCGGTGCCTAATGTGGGCTGTTCGCACATGGCTCTTCCTGCATACAGCAGCTGTCTGTACCGAATATATTCAATCGAGCATTGCGGCACGTGTAGACTTCGTAGGGTCACAATCCCCATAACGAGGATGCACTTGGGGTTGAAGAAGTCGTGCCGGCACGATACTGGAGCAAACCAACTCGCAGACGTAAAAACTGTCCCAGTTGTCATGGCGAACGTGCTTGCCGCCGAAGACCTCTCAACAGGTTTGCAGGCTGTTGGCCCGCGGGTTCACAGTTTGGTCGTGTGTTGAATTGGAATTGGGACGGACGCATTTTACAATAATATTGTAATGTCGTTCTAGTTTTGTCAACGTAGTAGAGATTCTAACCGGGAGAGGGGAGTCGACACGCCTTCCATACAAACCCCAAAGGATCGTTTTAACACAATATGTACACATTCAATCGTGTTTTGGGAAATCATTTTGACAATTTATATGACTTGTGCGTGCTGTTGCATGGCGTACACACGGTTGTAATCACCGAGGAATTTCGCATCGAAATATGGTGCTTTCGCAATAATCGGATGACACCAAAGGAATATACCTGCCGCCGAAGTGAGTGTATTACCGCCGTGTGAACTTTGCATGCTTTATTCAAGTAAAAATGCTACATGCGCGCGATCTCCGTGACATCTGTCCTACAAAAAAGCGTCGCGATCGAACGTGAGCTACTCGAGCTGAACAATTCGTCCTAGCGTTAATGTACATACAAATAGGTCTGTTTTAGTCAAAATCCCAGGCTAACTCGGAATATTGATGACATACGGTCGCAGTCAAAATTCCCGACCGACCGTTCAGATTGAGAGTCCCCTCTCGTGGCGATAACCTCCATTAATCACAAATCAGGAATCAAAAACAGCACGAAAATAAAAACGCATTTCCCCAATCATTATGCGCTAAAGCCTGCAATATAATCATGATATTCACCATTTGTTTGATAAAGACAGGTTATTAACCCTGGTACCTGAAAAAAATGCCGGCATTTGGCAGGCGAGATCAAGCGCAGCTCTGTAAGACTAGGATCAAATGCACGGGCTTGGCTAGAGGGGTTTAGCATCGACGTGAGAAACAAAGTCTTCGCGGGGTGTGCTATTCCTCGACATTTACCATTCCCCCCAGGGTTTTCAGGGTTTGGGGCCGGGTGTTAGGTTGCTGTAAGGGGGGCTCCTGGTGAACGTAGGGAGAGCCATATACTTCTGTAAAAAAAGTCACATGCTGTGTGAAATTGGGGAAATAAGCTGCTACCACGAAGTTTAGGATCCATAGTCGATATTATTTCGGAACAGCTAGGTGTAATTTGGTTCCCAGAGTGCCTTGACGGGGTTAGGGGTTAAGAGGGGCAGCCATGCTGTTGTTTAGATTTGTTAGATCATGCCTTCATGTTTTCTGTTGCACGGGCATAGGATTTTTAACGACGTCGCAAACTCCTCAATCGGCCTCGCTTTGATGTTATACGATGTTTATAGTTTTTTGTTTAGCACGTCCGAGTTGCAGAATTCGAGATTGGTGATATTTTTGTAGACTGGCAGCACTATCTTCTCTTGGTAGGGCTAAGTTGATATGTCTATGATTTTGCTCTTGATCCGAGCGAGGTATCGATCCCAGAGTAATATACACGCGATGCACGTTTAAACCATTTTTTTTGTTTAGGTGCAATGAGGACGACACGACCTTTGATCTTGATAGCAGCAGTCGCGTGCTGGTTAACGAAGAATTTACCGTGCTGATCAGTCTTCAGGTTGTCTCGCATGTATGTTCGAAGCTCTGTCGGAAACAGTGAGTTTGAGTGAGATATCGATCGCAGCAACAAAAAACCACGCGAGGTCGTAGCGCCTCGTCGCCAAACGCGGTGCGCGCCATGACTTGACGAGCCCCAGGAGCCCCTCCACAGCTACCGAGCCTGAATCGGCAATCTCTACGTCGCTTATAAGATAGGCCAACGGGACAGAGGATGCTGCTGCCGTGTGACGCGCCGCAGTGGAGCTCCAGACAGCACGTTGGCGGCGGCGAATTAAAACAAAATATGCATGGATACCGCCAACGTCTTCAAGCACGGCTGGTTTTGTGCAACACGTGCTTGTTAAACCTGTCTAAGTCGCGATTTCTTCAGAGGAGACATTTCTTCAGGTTGGATGAGTAGCATTTCTTGGGTATACTGAGTGTTGGCATTTTCTAGATAGTGAATCTTGCCGCAGAAGCGACATTGAAAAATGGGCAGCTTAGTGGAGCGGACAGATTTGGTGGAAAGCTACTTAGATTGTCGCATCTTTTTTCTTCATTTTATCAGGCTTGCAGTTTTTTTACACGCTAATGGCGTTTTTCCAACGGTAACGAATTGTTGTTTTAGTTGTTCGGCTTAGACTCGGAACAATGGTGATTGAGCGGTTAGCCACGCAGAAAGGTAAGGGATTGAAGAAAAGTGTCGTCTGGAAAGTAGAAGTTAGAATGAGAGCTCTTAAAGCAATTGCCGCAGCACCTGTCGACTTAGTCCTAAATCAACCAAGTACCTGAACCGGACTGTCCTCCTCCGGGCCGGTTCGCCCACAACAGAGTGGACTACTTCACTTGTGGTCACCCTTCGTGTTCCCGGCTACGCTACGGACAGGAGCGTGAGCGCATCCTCAACAGTCCGGACAAAAGAAGGGAGCGCAATCGACTGGCGGCAAGGCGGTATCGCTCAAATCAATACACTTCTGCACGTGAGGAAAGATTGCGAAAATAGCGTGAGTATGCAAGAGCGCAACGACGGCGATACTGCGCAGCACGTCGAGAGGAAGAAGTTCCCATTACACTTTCACAGCCACCTTTAATTCCTATTTAAGCGTCAGCAAAGACGACGGTACTATCACGTTTACAGAAGGCCATAGGTGCAGATAACCTAAACGAAAGTGTTTGTGCTGTTTGCGATCGTTTTGCGATATCGCAAGACCGTTGCCGAGTAAACATCAGGGAATGAGTTTTTATTGAGCCTATGGGAACGCTTCTAGATAGTGAAAATGAGGCTCTCTCAGTGAAAATTGACGAGCAATACGATTGCTTCGGGATGTCGTGGTGCTTCAAGGCATTTTGTTGTAGCTACGAGGTGTTGGCATTGACGACGACAAGCCAAACGTGATAGTATGCGCTGAGTGCCACGACGTCTATCAACTAATCATGTGTCTATCAAAAACGGATTTTTCGTGGGAGTTCTCCCAGATCAATATGCGGATACATCGAAAGCGGAACGATTTATGCCACAGCCCGTGGGTACAGTTGCAATTACTCGTGTTCTGCACGGAGGAACTCATAGAGCAATTATATATTATTGTCTGGTTTTTGATGCATCTCCGGGACCTACTGCAACTTTAGTATCTCATCGGCTAACAGTTATCGGGTTGTTCTGGCTGGACCGACATATGAACAACGTGCCAGAGTGAAGAATATGCACCACCTTCGTCGTCAGCGTGCTGAAGATCTGCTCAATTTCTTTCGCTTGACGAAGCACTTTTTTTAATCAACATTAGGCGGTTTCAAAGTTCCCACTAACGAGGATTGTATTTGGGTAAAATTCAGGCTAATCTTTCAACCATCATCACCAACTCTTCAGCATAGAAATGCCTTAATACTTAGCTTTGGGCTAAGCGTATACCACAGTCGGCTGGTCCAGGACCAAGCGCAGCGGGTCCGCCTCCTTCGACAGCAAGTTCGTCGCGGGCTGTGGCAGCGCGCCGCCGCCAGCAGGACCAGGACCAGGGCCACCTCCTACATTTCCGTAAGAACACAAAACAGATAGCTGGCAACAAATTCTGCAAACGCTGCGTCTCGAGAGGCTTATCTTTTGCGTGAGCAAATCCTTTTCTCCAATTTTGTTTTATGATCAATGAGAGCTTTGAAACACTCTATTGCTGTGGATTCTATTCGCTTGTAGCTGGAGAGAACTACCGATCATTGTTTTTGTAATCGTTACAGCATGATGATTATGAGGGAATAGATAAGGATCATGACCGCGATATTGAATGTTCGGAAAATGCTTTCATAGGGATAATGACATAATTGAGAAAAGGATGATATTTACAGAAGAAGCTGGGGAGATCGATGCTTGTGATGTTCGATCTGTTGTTGACATAAGTGAATTTCTAAGGTCTGACCTGATATTTCGCGTGTGCCACCATTCAAGTCAGTTTGCTCACGATGATGGAGAAATACTTGCTAAAATGTTTCCGCTCTTATTACCTTATGGCCGTGATCACCCTGGGGGAAAGCGCAAGATCCGTTTGTCGCTCTATGCTTGCGTGGAATATTGTTGTTCCCTGAGCTCTCGCGTTTTTGCAGAAGATGAGCTTTGTCAGCTAGTAGCATTCCATCATATTGCTATACAGAGTACGTATCTCAACGTCAGTTTACAACGTCAGAGGTATCCTGGTGCTTTGGTAGGTATTCTCACATACCATCGATTGTATTCGCGGATACTTTACGAGAGAATGAACAACAACACCAAGGGCGTCTATCAAACGCAGTAAGTATATCTCCTGCTAGTCGATTCATTAAATGCGTTGAATTCAGTAAAACCAGCATTTTTGTAAGCGATGCTGAACGAGAACAGTGTTGGAGCAGTGCATTTACTTATCCCACCAGATTTGGACAAACAGTCCCGTTTGCAACACTGACGCAAAATGCGTCGGGTTCATTTGTACTCGTACATAATGCTGGCACTACAAATGTTGATACGCTCTTTGATGTTCCAGTGTCAAAAGTTCCAGAACGTGGGGAAATGATATCCGTTGCTTTCAAGAATTATTTCGCTTCAGCTCGGATTTTACGCCGATCATGGATGCAATAATTGAACTTGTGCTTGGTATGCATCTAACTAACATGCACCACAAGCATTGCGATTGATTCTTCGGCAATATTGAAGCTTATTTTGGAATGGCTATAACACAAGGCGATGGAACACATTACATTCAGTTTTTAGTTTGGTTGTTGGCTGCATCTTCAAATGTACCTGTATTTAAAAATACGTTCGAAGATCGTGAAGAAGGATTCCGTTCGGATATTGAGTGATTCACGGACAGCGGAATGAAGATGGAGTTCCCTCTCATAATTTCAAGTGGATTGTATAGTTTTTGCGAATAATCATATTCCAAACCGAGGCCAATAGACCAAGTGTCGTATGCAGAATGACCAGGTTGGAAACCGTGAACGGGGTATGCATGAATGTAGTAGTTGTGGGAGACAAGTTAGTTCTCAGCATGTACTGCATCAAGTTCTGTTACAAAATAGACCTCCGTCATGGTCTCCATTAATGCGGCATTTAACGGATAATTAGTTTGAAGAGAATGTGAAGAGTGAAGCGAATACAAGAGGTATCCTGTCTAAAGCAAAGATGAAAATTTACGACCGAAAACTTGCCATCTTTGCGGTTGAGACGAATGACGAAATTTACGGAAATTTCCTAAGGTCCATTAATGAGGCTCAACGTGAATTTGATAGAGAGACGCGCTGCTATCAAGCGTGACGAGGTGGCCCAACATATCAAAATAATGCCTCCATGTAGTGGTGATTTCTGGTGGTCTGCAGCAGCATTTCCTTTCGTGAAGGCTATGCTCGTTTTTCTGTTCGATACGCACTGGTGAAGCCATGCGTCAAGATGTTTAAAAACATCACGTGTTCCGTATATGCCAAACCAAAATGTCCAGTGACATTGCTGATAATGATGGCATCGTATGCATCCGAAAATGCTCTGTTTGGCCATTTGCCATAGCTGAAAAGGCTGGTTTTTGGTCATCATGACGTTGCACATTATTTCGATAGTTGACATATCTTTCAATACGTCGAACGTGGCGAATGCAGTACCACCGCGAAGTATTCATGATAAGTATTTTAGGATACTACAACTCTTTGTCTGTCCAACTAACGTGCGGCTTCCTTTGAACCAATATATCTGTCGCATTTCTTCGAGATTAGTGCGCCATAGATGGAGTCGGTGCTCCGCTTTTCCAAATGGTCGCAAAACGCGCTCAAGCCACCGGATTTTGGCCACGGATACAGCCCGTATACATCGAACGCTCGCTGGATATACCAGTTGGTATTGTTGTCGCGATTTACACTTGCAAATGAGGTCTTGATGTCTTCTCTCGAAATGGTTACTCGGTTGCCGACAACAAACTGGTCAGCTCATGAAACCATTTACTCGTGATAAGCACGTCGAATCTGAGTTTTAGTGGGCGGTTTATTGTTTCATCAAGCGGCAGATAAATTAAGGTCATATAAGCGTCCACATATTCAACCACAAGGTCCGGTGGCAAAATCTCGTTTGGGGTTCCTAGCTACTCTGTGACTCCATCCGACGTGTGACTGCTTGCCTTATCCCATATCAAGTCAATTACTTTCATGCCGGTGTACACTTTTCGAAGATTGTTGAGGTGCCAATACATGGTGATCCCGTCTGGCTGCATACGGCTCATCTCTTGCGCTTTATCACCAGTGATAGGAACGGTGATTTGATCTAGTCGCGCGTTGGGGACCACGGGTGTCGACATTGGCGCACTGGCTTCATGGCGAAAAGGTGAAGTATTTGGTCATTGTACGCCAATTGGGAAAATTTAAATTCACCAGAGGTAGCCCGTTCGATTCGAACACCGATGAAGAGTGCAGGCTCACCCACGTCCGTCACTTGGTATTTCATGGTGAGGGCTGTCATCATCGTAATACTTAACCTTCACTCTGGTGGGCCACTAGTATATCATCAACATAGAGACACACCAGCAGTAATCTGTCAGCGATAGAGGCATTCGTCTCCTGTGGTGGGCTTCATGCCGTATCGCTGCAGAAAGGTGTGGGCGATCTCGCGGTTCCATTCACGCCCTACTTGTTTCAGACTGTAGAGTAACTTTTGGAACCGCCATACTTGGTTATCGTGTCCTGGTTCTTCAAATCCTTTGTACTGGCTCATGAAGACGGTTTCCTTGAGCGCTGCCTCCAAGTATGCGGCCGGTACGTCACCTAGCCGCATTGTCAACTTGAGTTTGACGACGAGTATGAAAAACATACTCACATATGAGGACTTGCCTGCCTGTCAATGAACTTCAAAATATCACCTGCTCGTGCGCTCGCTTCGTTCTGACTATGTAACCCATATACACGTATGTAGTCTCGCCAAACGACGATTCATGAATAACAGGTTACCGTGGTATTATTTTATACTGCCCTACTCAGGTCCATATGACACACACCGGCGGCAATTTTGTCGCTGCTATGCCGTGTATCAGGTGCAGGAGCTGTCGTCACCTTCGCTAGCAAACCAGATCGATATACAGGCGGGGCATCTCCAGGTGAGATGACCACACCTCGGACAGCGTTACGTGACGCCGATCGTCGACACTTCCCCGGATTCATATGGCGGAGGCGTCAGTACCGCGTTACCAACGGCACGTTGGCACGCAGCGCTGTGACTTGAGCAGACCTAGATTTGAGCGGTTGGACGGCTGCCTTGGGCGTGACCATCCCGTAGCCCCCATGGGCTTCTTATGCTTGAAACGTGTTGTGGCGTTGTTAGCCGCGCGTCACGAACCACTCATTCTTCTCGAATCGGCCGAGATGGCCGGTATGCACGATCAATGAGGATCTGCTTCTGCAGCGTGCGAGTTGCCAACTCCACCATCACCGTAACGCTTAAACGGCCGACAGTCGGGACCCGAATCATCCTTCCGTCGGCCATGGTAACTCGCACGAGAGATTCGAGTGATCGTAATTGCGTCATACCGTTTAAGCGGTCCGTCGGGTGAAATGACGCACCTGAGTCTAATATGACTCTCTTCCACTTGACGCCTACGCTTCAGGCATTTTCCTCCTTCAAAGCAGCCGCCGCATTCCCTAGCAATCGTTCCGCTACTCCTCCCCGGTTAGACAATCGTGTTTGAAGTGGCCAAAGTGGCAGCAGTTGAAACGACGGACGTTGCTTCCTGCTCCCCGTAGCTGCCTATTTAGCGTGGCGTCACCGCGACGGGCTCGTTGTGCTGCTTTACGCTTGTGATCGGCTAGTGTAGCTATAAATCGGTGGGTCGTTGGAGCAGGCTGAGTGTCCTCATATTGACCCGGTAGTTGCCGTGGTTGCGCGTGGCGGAAATGCTAGTTGCCTTAGGCCCCAACCGGGCATCGCTTTCAATCACGTACGCCAAATGATCGACAAGTTTATGTAGTTTGGAGACAGCCGAGGTGGAGGGTGGCAGACTTTCGACAAAAGAATTCAGTTCTTCCGTGTAATTGTTGTATCCGCGGTTGACGAAGGTCTGCATTGCGTGGCGAGCATTGGCTTCCGTGGGCTACTCTCCGGGTAGCGAGTCGGTCATTTGGAACAATCGTTGGGCATATCCTTGATTCGTTTCTTCCCGAAATGTTTGCTCCACCATGCGTATGCTGAGTAATTCTTGCACTGGATACTTTGACATGTATTTCTGCACGAGAAACGCACCATCCAAGTCCAGAGTTAAGTCAGCTAGGGGTAACCTGATCTGCGATCCGCCGCATCGCCACTAAGCAATAGCGTGGCGACGCTGCGGCATTGCATGTACGTCCACTGGTGGCCGTCGAGGCTCTGTGCATCGACCAATCGGTTGACAAACTTTCGTGAACCCACGAATCAAATGCCCTAATATGCACTGTCCCCGAAAATTACTCGAGCGTAATATCCTCTGGGTTCGGCTTGCCGCCGACCGACAAAGTATCAGTGCCGCAGCCTGACAGGACGGTTGGCGATTGAGCTGGCACCTCGCGATCGGGTAAGTTCAAGACGGTCTGTCTGTCTGTGTGTGGGGGGGGCAGTGCGTCGGGACTAAGTATGCGCTCACCGTTGGCTGTCGCTAATGGAGCGAGTTCCTCGGCTCCCTCAGTGTCGTTCTTTTAGGGGAACACGTCGCATCCCTAAGTTGAACAGATGGGACTCCTGCGAAAGGACCCCCTTGCTGGACAGAATGTTCGTGCTGGACTAAGTTTTCTAGTTCGACTGGACCTTCTTGTGGGACTTGGTTGCCTTGCTGATTATGATCTCCTGCCTGGTCGCGACCCCCTTGATGAGCGTGGCCTCCTGGTTGAGCGTGGCTGCCTGGCTGAGATGGGCTTCCTATCTGAGCGTGGCCTCCTTGGTGAACGTGGGTTCGTTGCTGGGCGTGGCCTCATTGCTGGGTGTGCTGGACCGGCTGAATACCAAACGGTACGAACGCTTCCACCTATTTCTTCCACCTGAGCTGTGAGATCGATTGTAGCATACCTCGCAAAACCTGCTGGACTCTCTGGGGAAGAAATTTATTGGTCAAAACAGCAAGGACGGGAAGCGTAATCATTAAAACTTGATTACACTCGTTTAGCTGCGTCGGAGCTAATCGGGCACCAAGACGGCAGCTTTATTTGTGGCTACGGTTGGAACCAATACGTTGCTATCGAAGCTGAAAAGGAGGTTGTTCATTTGACGAGGGTGACGTGTTGGTTATTCGAGGAGATTTTATTCACGGTGGCGGTGACTATCAGGAAGTGAACATTCGCGTCCACTGCTATTTAGACCCAACAAAGGTGAATCATAGACAAGTACGAAAGAAGAACAGTATTGATCTCACCAGAGTGATTCTCAAGCGGCTGCCGAGTGACGAGAAAACTGAAAAAAGGGTTTTTCTTTGGTTGCGGCCTGACCTTCGCTTTCGCGCCGATACTATACGGGCTGTTCATGGTATACTTTTTTAATATTTATCCAGCTACGATTAAACAGCCTCGATGAAGTTCGCTCCCGCTCGACTAAGAATCGGGGCATCCGCTGAAACCCTTCAAATATGCGTGTCTGAGGTCACAGTCGAAATGCCATCAATAATAAGATATCAGGTAGGAGCTCATGGTGGTCCGGAAGGTACAAATATCGTTGCTGATGAAGACCAGGCGGCACGATACAGTGTAACTCACAATACTAAGAGCCTTGACGGCGGAAAAATGAAGCAGAAGACGGGCCATGCCACGTCGCGATGCAATGCACATGATGACAGGTACGAGGAAAAAGAGCCATATCCATAAACGTAGTAAACCTAAGTGAAGAAGGTTAAGAGCAGAGGTACCAAAACGGCACCAACATCGCAAGATCTGCAAAAGGTGATGAAACACTCATGCACCAGCTAGAATGATACATAGAAGAAAAGGAGACAGCTAGTAGCTGAGTGAAACCAGTCTTGCTAAGCCTAATACATACAACCTACCTCCGATACCATATACCGACGAAGACATTTCTTCTCTTAAATGTACCTTCGAGAACATGTTTCTCTTAACGCTTTCACCGAACGCCGGGAGCATTCTGCCCCTATCAAGGGACTTCTCAAAACAGGGTGAATTTAGCCCCCTCGGTGGGGGTGTTATACCTCCTATGACTTGAAGGGTCGCTCAATTGCGCTTACTTTTGTCTAAACACAATAAGCCAATCACCTGTAAAAGGCTAGGTGTAATATAAGCCTCCTAGCGTCGATCCTCTGAAAAAGATCAGACCCTACGAAAGGCGTTGAAACTTACGGATATACTACCAGAAAAAAGCAAGGGGGCAGCTTGACGACAGCTAAAACGAAACGCTCGGGTCTCTTTGTTTAGCACTGAACCATCACGCTGGGTCTCCAAGTACTGCCCCCTCTATAGGGGGCGCGGTTGGGTCCTAGAGTTGGTCGCCCGTCAAGCGGAGCGGAAGATGCTGGTTCTGCAACGGGTTGGGAGTCGGAAGGTTCAGACGTCGTTAATGCTGATATCGTTCGTGCACCTACTGCTGTTGGTCGTGGATGTGGGGTTCGCATTCGGAGCTATGGCCGTGACCGTGGTCGTGGTCGTGGCCGTAGTGGTGATCGTTCCTGTGGTCGAGGAACCGGAACAGCAAAAGCAACAGGCTACTGGAATAGCATAGTTCAAGCGAAGCCGAGGAGCAAGATAATTATGATAGTGATGAGTGCTTGTATTACACAGGGCGCAGGGAAATACAATACCGCATACTAAGCCCACCAGTAGCAGCCAACGACAGTTGCGTCGGCGACAGGAAGCCCAGAAGTTTGTATTCACACCGTCGAAATCGAAGTGATTTATGTCAAAAAGCAGAAGATTAAACCGGATTTCAAACCTGTTGGAGCGATCTACATCATTGGACGAGTGTGTCATCGTGTGTTACAACAGCAAGCGCCTCTGTACGAAGTTTACTGGCTGGATACCATGCTTCATTATAAGTAAGCATGCCCACTGCGGCCCCTTTGCAAGAAAGAATTGATAACTGTAAGCTGTTCATATTTCACATGATTCTACGATCCCAACAAACATATTTTTAAACAAAGGCAATAAACGAAGGTTAGCGGAGCTATATAAGATGAAGGGGGCCACCTCGACCAAGAACACATCAAACGACCTACCCCAAGCACGAGCAGCTCAAGCGCGTTCGATTCTGAGAAGTCCGTAGTAGTCTGAACACTTTCGTGCGCCACTTAGGTTAGCTATATTTTACACAGCTAAGTCATTTGATTCTTAAATGGCGCAGTGAGCTCCCTTTTACAAATTCACGGTGCTGTTTGTGCCAATCTCTTGTAACATGTGACATCAACGATTTCGTGGAGGTACCTGATACATGCACCTACCTTGGTTTTAGTATGCTCCATGATACGTGATCGTGTTATGCTATAAAATTCGGTATGCACTTACTTGAACTTGTGTAAAAGGTCACCCCCTCCTTTTACACGGACCTTTCTACCGTGTTTTAAAATCACATCTTAACCCTTTTAGCCCGGTATTCTGTATCCTACAGAATAAGTATTATCACAGGATTTAATATCTAGCAAACTTGGCTGCGACCTTTAACCTCCCATATAACTTTTTGTATAGGTGATGAACAGACGAACGTTCCTGTCGGATGTGCGCGGGGTAGATAGCCGGGGGTTATGCTGTGGCTATAGAAAGACGAGTATAAACGTCTAACAGGTCTGAAAATCCGGGTGAAAGCAAAAACGGCCGCGTGTCAGCCACTCCTCTCTTCCCCTCATTTCGGAAACGATGAATGGCCCCGGGGAGAAGACATTCAAGCAGCTGTGGCGCGAGCTATGCAAGGAAGGATGGAAGGCCCGTAAGTCTACAGGCATGGCCAAGGACCATCGCTACGTGAAGGCAGAGATCAAGGGTCGTCTGGATGGATCAAGACGCGGGACAGACTTCTTTGAGGGTGCGTGGTCTCGCTAGATATACTATGGTAGTTGATCTAACGGTAAATTTGCTTCCCAGGTGAGGCTGAACTCATGGCATTGGGACGTCGTTCCGGTCTCCTCGATA
>LGTU01000096.1:0-62037 GCA_001314425.1 Phytophthora pluvialis | reverse complement strand
TCCCTGCAGTGCTATAACTACTGCGAGAAAGTAAACTTTTTAGTTTTATTTTCCGTAGTGGCACTAGCCAAAGTAGACGATGGCGTGCAGTAAGTGTGTTTATCTGTTGACATTTTTCTATTCATTCGCTTCTGGAGAAATGCGGGGAGCAAAGATTCCGGTATCGAAACTTGAGCTAGCCCAGTTCATGATGGCGACATGAGCAACATCACTAAGATCGCAGACTTCTTCACGCCCACGCAATATTCACAGCGCTAGTAATGTGCGAGTTGGTCCGCTAACATGTAAGTAAGATAATATTGTTTTTTATTGNGAACTGCGAATTCCGCGGGACCACCATCCCGAAAGCCTTGAGATTGGCAAGCATGTTACTTACTTCGAAGTACGACAAAAGCAAGCATCTGGGATGCCAGCAACATGTTTGCCTGAAACCCATCGCACTTGGTGCGCCCAAACAAATTGAAAAGCGGCCGTGCTCACAGTCTGTCCAGTTTTCGTTGAGCACGGGAACGGAATGCCAAAAATTGTTGGAAACTATTATACGTTCATATGGATAGAGCTTTATGAATTGCAACTTGCCCGACTGCTAAGACTCTAAAACTTCGTAGTGCGTCGAGGAGCTATCGAGGTTGTTTTTAGCACGTCGCTCTTGCCAAGAGCTTGCCCGTAGCCTTGGAGCACCGCGTCGTCTTCCCTTTCGAGCAGCTATCACCAGATCTGTGGCTCCACCCGATCGCAAGCGTTGAGGTTCGTAGTAGAACAACCGCGCTACGGCGGTGTCAGCTCGAGAGCTAAAGTTGTCGCTGCGGGCTCTGGTATTGGAGCGTGTATGTCTATGTGTGAGTGCGGGGTGTGGGGTTCAACTCGCAAGTAATGAGCGAGGCATTAGCAAGTGCGTGCATCCAACTACTATTACTACGCCTCGATTTTGGTGTGTCCCTACCAGTTCCTCGATTGCTATGCCCCTACTCAAGATGATATCACGGCACCACAGTCCATTCAACGAACGAAAGCGTCCTCTCCGTTCTCGTTGCCAAGTATGGCTATAGCGAGCGGCTTGGAGCAATGCAGCAGAGGCATGACAGCCCCGCTGTCACGGCGCTAGGATGACGACGTTGAAGCTGCAGGTCTTTGAAACGAGCATCGAAACGCGAGGAAAAACAGCCCAAGCAGAAAACTACAGTACATGTACGCATCTGCTTCAGCAGGCGGCGCCAATCGACACGGAGCTCTATAAAGCTCGCCCGGTTTCGCCTGCAAGGGCTCCGCGCGCTAGAGTCCGGTACTTCCGTCGCGGGGCCGAGGCGCGGAGCCCTGCTGCCTGGCCTGTGGCGTGGAGCTCGGAGCGAGGATTGTCAGATGGAAGTCTCTGCGGCAGCATTAGCGCACCGGGCGGCTGCTTTGCATCGCTCAATTACCTAATAATTAATGACCAACATGCTGTCCTTGACGGACGAGTCACGCACTGCCTTGGTCCTGCTGCTGCTCCTGCACGACGTGTTCCAGTCTTGGGATCAAGAACACACGCGCTTTGAAATACGAACCATACAACCATTGGAGATGATTCATCGCTGCATCATTCTCAACTTGAGATTCTTAACTTTGGTTGCGTGAAACTCACCACCAAATATTCCGAAGACGGAGCCCATACTTGCTACATACGGAGGGTTAAACGACCTCTGGCAAAACCCAACGTCCTTGGCATTGGTGACGAACTGCACATCGATAATACTTGAGTTTTCCCCTCTGACGATCGATGCGCGACTCCCAATCGGCATGCGCGGGATTTCACCATCTTACCCTATCCCATGCTCCCGAAATCGAGAATTCACAAGCCGAAGCGGACAGACAGCCCGCCAAAGCCCGAGACGGACGCGCCTCCCTTCCCCGCCCCGAAGCGTTGCTCGTCTCTGCCTACAGGTCCTCTGCGGCGCGCAGCCTACCGCCTCTCTATCTCTCTCGGTGCCTGTCCACGCAGTCTCTCGTTACGCCGCCCACTGCCGCCGCCATGGACCCGTCCGAAGTGACGGTGCTGGTCGTGGAGGACGACGAGTTCACGCGCATGGCCACCATCGACATCCTCAAGTCGTGCCGCTACACGGTCTTCGCGGTGGAGAACGGGCAGCTGGCGCTGGACCTGCTCGTGACCAACCACGCCAAGTTCGACCTCGTGCTGTGCGACGTGATGCTGCCCGTCATGACGGGCATCGAGCTGCTGGACGAGATCCAGAAGCTCAGCACCACGCTGGGCCACATCCCCATCGTCATGACCTCGAGCAACGAGGAGATGGACGTCGTCACGTCCTGCCTCAGCAAGGGCGCCAAGGACTACCTGATCAAGCCCATCCAGGTCAACACGGCCAAGACGCTCGTGCGCCACGTGTGGCTCAGCCGCCGCCTCGAGCGCACCTCCAACAAGAGCATGTGGCAGGACATCGAGGTCATCCGCACCATCGGCAAGGGCACGCACGGCACCGTGGTGCTGGCGCGGCGTAAGCTGGACGGCGCCGTTGTGGCCGTCAAGCGCGTGCGCATCTCGCAGATCTCCGAGAATGGCCGCAAGCAGGCGGACAACGAGGTCATCCTGCTCAAGTCGCTGTACCACGTCAACATCGTGCGCTTCTACGACCACTTCCTGGCCGACGACGAGCTCAACATCGTCATGGAGTACGCGGACGGCGGCAACCTGCGTCAGCTCGTGAAGCTGCGGTCGCGCGAGAAGATGGGGCCGTTCCCGGAGACTGTTATCATGAGCTGGTTCGCCCAGCTGGTGCTGGCGGTGGCCTACATCCACGGCAAGAACGTGCTGCACCGCGACCTGAAGGCGCAGAACGTCTTCCTCACGCACAAGAACGTGGTGAAGCTCGGTGATTTTGGCATTTCCAAGGCGCTGGCCGGAGATGATACGGCGAACACGGCGTGTGGTACGCCTGAGAGCATGTCCCCTGAAATTTGCCGCGGCGAGCCGTACGGCAAAAAGTCGGACATTTGGTCGCTCGGATGCATCCTGTACGAGATGATCATGCTGCGTCGCCCGTTTGAAGCTTCCACGCTGCCCGAGATTTTCACCAAGATTTGTAAGGGCGAGTTCCCGCCTATTCTGCCTTCATTTTCGCGCGAGTTGCGTCTTCTTGTGCAGCTGATGCTGCAGCAGGACGCATCGAAGCGGCCGTCGATCGAAGATATTTGTCGCTTCCCGTTCGTGCAAGCGCCGATTCAGGCCTTCCTGTCGGAGCACGTGTCGGAATTCCAGGAAGCACTGGAGCTTGAGGCCAAGCTGCACCAGCCGTCTCTTTACAGCACGGGCGCGGGAAACCCACCAGTGTCCCCTGTGTCGCCTCCTCTGCGTCGACGGAACCACAACAACAGTAGTGAAACCCCAGCGAGCGGGTTCGGAGACTCGGTTCCAGAGTCGGGCTCTCCTGTTTCCAGTCGTAGTGATGGCTCGAGCAATGCCGGATTCAACAACAACGGAAACCTGCGGACCTCTGCGATCGCCTCAGTTGCCATTGGCCTGGCTGCCGAAGCCGTTCCTAATTCTAGTGGGCGCCCGCAGCAGAACAGTGACTTAGCGAAGATCTCGGCAGACTCTCCGGGATATGTGGAGGACACCTTTGCGGACAAGCTTCGTTCCAAAGTAAGCATTGGTGATGTTCGTGTTGGACTTTTTACCACCTATACGGCCTGCACTTCGGCGGATGAGCTCGTTCGGGTGCTGAAGACGAAGTTCAAGAAGACCCATGACGAGGCAGCTACGATTCTGTCCGACTTTCTCAGACAGGGTGTGCTCAATGTCGTGTTTGCCGAGGACATTTCGCACCCGGACCTAGGTGCAAAAGACACGTACCTGCGTTTCCAAGTCGACGAGCTATTTGTTCCGCTGAACATGAAGTACGTTTGTGTCGACGACGTCCAGCAGGGGCCTATGGAAGTCTGCCTACGTGTTCGTGAAGGGATTGCTGAGCTGCACGTGTTGAAGTCATTCCCACGCGGAATTGCCACTGGATTTAGCCTTCCGAACCATGTGTCTGTGACGGGTAGCAGCTCCACCGAGTACTTTGATGCGCCGCTGTGCCAAAAGTATCGTCGCTTCTTGAAGCAAACGTCGAAGTTGCAGAAGGTTGATGTTGGCAGTCTGCCCAAGCACGAGCGCCAGCCTTTCTTCATCAATATTTACAACGCCATGGTACTTCACGGCCTCATCGAGTTCGGCGTGCCGCAGAACATCGGTCAGTACAAGGCCTTTGAGCGGGATGTGACGTACACGATTGGCAGTTTGGATTTCACGTTGGGTGACATCAAGCACGGCATTTTGCGCTGCAACCGTAAGCCGCCGTCAAACTACTGGGAGCGCCAGCTGCAGGCTCAGGACCCGAAATTGCAATTCCGACTGCACATTCGTGACCCTCGCTCACTGTTGGTGCTGATTGACTGCGCGGAGCCTCTTCCCAGTGCCGAAGACGTTCCGATCCTTAAGCCTGGACGCACTGACACGAACCTTGAGGAACAGGCAGAACAGTTCTGTGAGCGTTTAGTTGAGGTGGACGAGCGTGCCGGAGAAATTGTGCTTCCGCGGGTGCTTCGTATTTTTCGCGATGATTTTGGATCTTCGGAAGCTGAAATGGTATCGTGGCTGGCGCAGTACATGGATAACGCGCCGGCTAACCTAGTGAACTACCGCGTAAGGTATCAGACGGGCATTTCATCGTGATTGGAGCGATGAGTTGGCACTCTCAGTAAGAGCTGCTTTTGTCCGTCTTGAAGTGGGTGGAAGTGTGGGGATTCTCCTCACTTCTGTTCGTACACGTGAAACGCGAAGCACTGCCTCTGGTCGAGAATAACTCTCACGTGTGATGGAGTAACGATTCTCGTGGCCTCCAATTGTGACGTCCTTTCCCACGATAGTGCTCTTTGTTGATTGAGTAAGTGGGATTGAGGCAACCGACCTAGCGAGGGGGGCTTGCATGAATGCATATATAAGAACAAGCGCCATTTTGTTTTTTGACACGCCTGTGCCTAGGCTCTGTAGGGCCTTGAAAACACTCACCGACCGAAAGACGACGTAGGCGGATGTTTTCTTTCTCTTCATTTTTTGTTATCGATGAACGTGATACCAACCGCACCACCCGACCTCGCCAAGAACGAACACAGGACTCCACGCTAACAGAGGAGGCAACGGGCGGACAACACGGTGAACGAACATGTCGAGCGGGAGATAGCGCTGGTGAGGGCGTACCCTGTGTGTGCGAGTTGTGGCTCGAGGCAGCGTCCATGATTAAAGCTGACAAGAGGCAAAGTGAGGGTAAAGTGGCTATGGGGTTCCGAAGTGGGCTAAACGGACTGTTGTTATGAAAGCAGCAAAACGTCGTGACGAGACGATAGAAGCCGGGGGCCTCGCACGACGCGACGCGACGTGCCGAGAGTTTGAAAGCTTTGTGCGCTTCTATAGGATGGTGCACTTGAATCCCGACTTCTTCTGCGGCTTCTGGGTAGGTTGCGGTCGCTCCACGCGCACGGGGCGCTCGGCTTTCCTGATCTCACGCACCACCTGGTAGAAGCACTCCTCATTCAATATCTGCAGTAGCATCAGGACAAGATGCGACAGCATTAGCCCAACAACCCCACAGTAAGCAGCCCAAAAAGTCGTGACAGCAGAGACGTACTCTCTCCTTGGCACTGGTCTCCATGAAGGCGCAGCCCCACTGGTGGGCGAGGTCCTTGCCCTCATTGGCGGCCACCTGTCGCTGAGACTCCAGGTCGCACTTGTTACCGACCAGCACAATGGGCACGTTGTCCACGTCCTTGGCGCGCAGGATCTTGTCCTTGAAGGCGGCGATGTCGTCGAACGAACTGCGACTGGTCACGCTGTACACCAGCAGGAAGCCCTTGCCCTCGCGCATCCACTGCAGACGTCCAGCAACGGTCAATTAGCATCCGCCGAGGTCTTCAATAGCAGCAGCTGCGGCGTACCTGGTCCTGCATGGACGTGTACTCCTCCTGGCCGGCCGTATCCAGGATGTCCAGCAACGCCGGGCTGTTGTCGATAGTCGTCTGCTTCCGGTAGCTATCCTCTGTTACATAGTACACCGTAATAACGCACAGGTTACTTGAGCAGTTAGCCCCTCCTCCGACTCATGAGCTGCGGGCGGTAGCTCAGCTGCTGACGCACCGATGGTGGGGTCATAGTCCTCCAGGAAGTTGTCGGTCACGAGGCGGATGGTCAGCGCGGATTTACCCACACCACCACTGCCCAGCACCACCTACAACAGCGTCGAACACCCGGGTTAATCCACCAAATAACTCGGGTAGAATGCAGGAGGGGGGAGAGAAGGGAAGGAAGGAGGAGCGAGGGAAAGCCTCTCCTCTCTCTCTCTCTCGCTCGGGTAGGCCGTGCAAGGCTCGAGATCTTCTCCCCCCTCGGACGGACGGCAGCCGACGCACCAGCTTGTACTCCTTGTTGTCACTCATGGCGTCGGACGGCGAGCAAGAAGGCGATGGAGACGTCGGTGCGCGGCTTCTCCCCCTCTATCGGCGGCTCTACTTTGTCTCTGTGTCGTAGGTGTCTGTTCTCCCGGGCTGAACTGAACTCAATTATTGCGCGATACCCTCAAACAGGTGTAAACCCTCAAACAGGCTCGAAGCAGGTGCCCTAACCCCGCCAATTGCACCTCCAACAGGACCATAAGATCACATGCAGAAATTCCACAGAGCTCGATACACCTCAAAACCCTTGAAAGAGGGAACCACCTCGTTCCCGGATTATTTTAAGCGAGCACTACTTTGACTTGTGGAAAACTGCAGCGAGCTGATTGGATGGCTTTCAGGTCGAACTACTCTACACGTTCCTGATACCGCACCGCTGACAAGAACATGGCGGCGCTGGTGCTTCTGGCGACGGGCGGCCTGGGCGCCGTGGTCGCCTTCCTCGCCATGTACCTCCCGCAGGCGCTCTTCCCACTCGTTGTGGCGTGTACGTTCGGCTCGCAGCACGCGTTGGGTGGGCGTCCCAAGCCTCTTACCCCCTCTGCTCTCTCTCTCTCTCTCTCTTGTCCGCAGTCGGCCTGCCCGTCGTCATGTACGGCGTCATCTCGCTACTAGAGCTGGTCATCCTGGGCACCAAGCGCGGCCAGACGCAGCAGCGGCGGAGGCAGGCGCCGCGCGGTGTCATGCAGATGAGCCGCGCGCTGTACGAGCAGCTGGACGGTGACCTGCTGCAGCTGCTCATGAGCAACCGCGACTTCGACAGCAACGACTACGAGCGCCTCATGCGCCTCGAGGCGCTGAACGAGCGCCGCCACGAGGGCGCCACGCCGCTGCAGATCCAGCAGCTGCCCATCGTCTCGGTGACGTAAGTTGATACTACCAAGTCTACTCGACAGTCCAGTTCGAGGCTCCCACTGCAAGAGAGTTCTTTGCTGACGCACACTATACTTCTGTGCTACGGCTGATGCCACTCACTGCAGGGAGAGCATGCTGCAGGCGTCCGAGAACGCGTGCTGCACGGTGTGTCTGAGCGCGTTCCAGGTGGACGGCCGCGTGCGCATGATGCCGTGTTTCCATCACTTCCACCCGGAGTGCATCGACCCCTGGCTCCAGGAGAAGGCACGCTGTCCGATCTGCAAGTTCCCCGCCATCGCTTGAGCTTGCACCGCACGGAGTTCAAGGTACCATTCACCTGTCCGTATTGTACCGTAGACCTCAAATGTAAACACCACCCACTGTACAAACTCTATTCCTTCATAAGTACTTTGCAATCCACGGCGCAAGCAGCTCCCTCCGCCGCCCTCCATGACGCAGCCGGCGCCCGCCAATTGGCGGGGCGTCTCCCAAGCCAGCCGCGCCACCTCCGCGGGCAAGACGTGGCCCTCCGCCGCCTCGGCGCGCTCCAAGTCGCAGCCCAAGACGCGCAACTCCAAGGCCAAGCCCGCGCCGTCCGCCTTGGAGCTGGGCGTGGCGCAGGTCCGCGCCTACGCGGACAGCGCGACCCCCGCGGCGCTCGAGGCGCGGCTGCAAGAGCTGCTGGTGGCCGCCACGTTCGCGGACGCCGCCTTCCTCATCGCGGCCAGCCCGCACTTAAGCGCGCGCTTCCAGACGGCGGACGTGGTGCGCCTCATGCTGGAGCAGGCCAAGAGCCCGCGCACGCTGGAGCAGGCGGCGCAGCTGGTGCGCGTCCTGCAGCTGCAGCAGAACGACGCGCTCGTCACGCTGCTCATCAACGAGTTGGTGCGCGCGCTGCAGTTCGGCGCGGCCGTGCGGGTGGCGCAGGAGATGGTGCGGGGGTTCGAGCAGCTCTCCGCCGCGGCGGAGCGCCCCTGCTGGACGCCGCCCGCGCTCATCCAGGCCATGATCCGCGTGGGCAAGTACCGCGCGGCGCTCAAGTTCTCCAAGCAGTTCGGGCTGCTGGACACGTTCCCGGCCCCGCAACTGGTGGCCGGCATGCTGGAGACCAGGAGCTGGGAGGAGGCCGTCTCCAGCGTCATGGAGATGCAGCTCTTCAAAGAGTTCCCGCTGGAGGCGCTGGCTGTCGAGATGATGAAGCAGCGGCAATGGCCCCAAGCCGTCAAGTGCATGAACAAGCTGTCGGCGAAGGACGACACGCGGGCCAAGTTCTACGAGGCTCTGGTGCGCGAGACGGCGCATGTGGGGGACTTTGTGACGTCTCTGCGCTACCTGCGCGAGTTCAAGCTGGACCAGGGCAACGGAGACGCGACGAGGAGCTTGCTGCGGTATCTGGTGGATGCGATGGTCGCGCACGGAGAGTTCTACAAGGCCATCAAGTACGCAATCAAGTTCAACCTGGCCAAGGACCCGCTGGACGATGCCATTGCAGCCGCTGAAGCTGCACTTGCTGCTGCCAACGGCGAGGAGGTGCCCCCGAGGGAAGAGGTCAAAACGGAGTATCTGCCGCAGTACAATGTCGAGCTGCTGATTCGCAGGGCCATGGAGGGCGGACAGTTCCATGTGGCTACAACATACATCAAGAAGCTGCGTCTTCGAGAGAAATTTGGCGACGAGCTTGTGGCGATCGAGAAGGCACAGCAGAATCGACTACTGGAGTTCCGACAGTACGCACAGCTGCGGCTCGCACAGTTCGAAGACCCAGCTCTCAAGAAGATCCTCCATGCTTTACTGGGGGACCAAGCAGAGGATGAAATGGTTGAGCTCGACCCAGTGGACGTGGAAATTGTCCTTTCAGAAGAACAGGAGATTTTCCCGCGCAAGAAGAAGGCTCAGCAGGTTGAGAAAGAGGGCGATGAAGAGATCAACGCAACCGAGAAAGTGGACAAGGCGCCCGTTTCTGAGAGCAGTAAACCTGTCGAGGAACACCAGGAGCAGCCGCAAGATATCGTTCCTGCTGAGACTGCAGGCCAGTCGCGCTTCGGCTTTGCTCGGGCTCCTTCTCCTCCGCAGCCTCCGCTCCGGAGTGTCCCCGTCCCTGCAGTCGACGAATCTGGCGAGGATAGCCAGCCTCGAAGTAAATCGGTGCCACCTACTCAATCGGCACCCCCTCCTGGCTTGTTCAACGCTTCAGAGACCGGGTCGGCTCAAGGCAACTCACAAGAAGGCGCCGGTGGCTTCAACTTTGCTGACTTTGCCAAGTCCGTGCAGATCAGCGGCCCGCCTCCACCACCTAACTCAGCTCCGACCTCAAGGCCTCTTCAGCAACCACCCCAGCCTCCTCAGCCTCAGCCTCACCAGCAACAGCAAAGCCAAGCGATGTTCGGCCGCCCGATGCCCCCGATGCCGAACGGTCAGTACTCGGGTGGACCGCCAGGATACCCGATGCCGCCAGTGATGCCGCAGCAAAACCCCATTTACTTCCCGCGAGGAAATATGCCGCCTGGAGCGATGCAGCCACGTGGCTTCCCGCAGCCCCCACCTCCCCCGTCAAACAGCAGTGGAGGCGCGTTCGATGTTGCGTCTCTCGCAATGCAGTTCCACAACTCCAGTGGCAGCAATGGCTCCTCTGGTTTTAGCGGCTTCGGCGGCCCTCGCCCGCCGATGGGAATCCATCCTGGTGCCCCGCCGAATGGCTTCCCAGGAGTGCCGCCCTTCGGCGTGCCTCCGCCGCTGCCGCAATCCACCTTCAAGCCCAGCATGTCGTACACCTCGGTCACTACGACACGCCAGAAGAAGTAACTTCGTGTACTTTCTTCACATCTAGCTTCAACTCCGTATAGTAGTAGCTCAATCTGCATATCTGCATGTGCTGCACGTTTGCATGTTGCATGTTTCGTAACTTTCTGGTGTTAAAATGCCTCAATGAAGAAGAGTACACTGCTTTGCATGCCATTTACCCTTGCGGTGCCGGTTGATTATTTTTCTTGGCCTTCAGTTTGGTGTCGATGTCCTCCCAAGCTTTTCCTCGAACACTAAGCAGGCGAGCCGCACGCTCCATCAAGTTACCGCTGTTGTGTAGCAAACAAAACACAAAGACAAGTTAGCTTCCACAAGGTATCACTACGCTTTGCCTCGGTACACCATCAGGCACGTACCCGCACTTCAAGTCACGACGACTCAATTCCAGCTTCAGCCTCTCCAATCCCAGCGCCTCGAGCGACTCGGCAGTCTCGAAATCCATCAGGTTGATAGGGGGTTCAGTGGGGGCTTCCTTCTTCTCAGACTCCTTTGCAGTCCGAGGTTTCTCAAGCTTTACTTTCTTCGAAGGGCTCTTCTTGCTCTGTTTCTTGGGCGGAGCCGCGGTTGCAGGGCTAGATTTGTCGCTGTTGTTCACCGGAGCCATGGAGATCTTGCTCGTGGTCGTGGTGTCAGCAGCCGATTCCTCGGCAGCTTCAGCTTCCAAGGCGTCGATGACGGGCTCGAATCCAGGAACCCCGTACAGGAACGGTTGGGAGCCAATGTTCACTAGCAGGATCTCCTTCTGCTCAACGCTGATCGCGGGGAAGAAGCCCTGATCGCTCGAAGTGTGCTTGACGTTGCGGAATGCCACGCCAAGATCAACACCATTCCGAGTGAACGAAACGGTGCCCTCATCTAGGTCCAGCAGACAGCCGATGACGTCGTTCTTGCTCCACGAATCATCCGTCGCGTACTGGTCGTCCTTGCCGCCGCTCCACTTCACCTGCCGGGCGCCATCGTAAGCCCAAGAGCGCTCGTGGTCGCCCACGCCGTCTCCCGTTTCAGAGTTCGCCTCGAACGTCGAGTCTGCCCAGCCAACCTGAACAACGCCAGCCGTCACGAGACGCACCTCGTAGTACCATTTGCCCTTCGTCAAGGCGCAGCAGTGGCGCACTGCCGCTGTGCCAAAGTTGCCTCGGCCACGCAGCTCACACAGTCCGTGCTTGAACGTCGTCCCCACACTAGCAGCAGCGTCGTCTCCACTGCCTTCGCCAACAAGCTGCAGCCACTTGTCCACGACCGGCGGCGGGTGTTGCATCGAGCGCACACTGATGTACGTGGTCGAATCCGGCGGTGGCAGCAGCCCACGCGCGTCCGGCCCCTGCTGCTCCATCTTGGCCTGGGTGTTCTTCTTCTTTTGACGCCGCAGTCCGCTCTTAATGGCATCCAGCACGTCCTCGGGCATCTCCTGTTCGAAGTCCACGTAGTCCTGCAGAGCCTGCTGCTTGGCTCTCTGGGCCTTATCCCTCTTGGCTCGCTTCATGTCCGTGAGTCCGCCCCCTCTCATCTCCTCCTCTCCATGAGCAAAGTCACAGTCTCGTCCGCGCGGACAGCCCCACCACCTCGGAGCTCCCGCGGGTACCGTGCGTCCCCCCTCTCTGGCCTTCTGCCAGCTCCAGCACAGGACCGTGTTGCGTCGCCTCTTCATGTAGGATTTCTTGACGCCTTCCGCCCACGAGGGCGTGGTCAGGTACCAGCCGGGGATGCCGCTGGTCGTCTCCTCCTCGAGCGTCTCTCGGTCCTCGACTCCGTCCTTCTCCCTCGCGGCGCGGGCCTCCCCGTCCTGTAGCCATTTGTGCAACGCCACCTCCTGGTTCACGTGCCGCAGTCGACGGCCGTGCAGGTCTCGGCACGCGCCGAAGTCCGTCGTGGCCCTGGCGCCCGAAGCTTTGCCCATGCTGCGCAGCATGGCGCCGAAGCCGCCTTTGCCGCCGCGCAGGCCGCCGCGCAGGCGGGCGCGGACGATGGTCGGGAAGCTCGGCACATGGCTACACGCGTCGAGTTTGCGGCCGTTCGCGTACAGATCGAGGAGCGAGGACGGGACGCGCTCGCGCTGCTGGAGGAAGGAGGCGATGCGCGCGACGGTGGCCGCGCCCGGGGCCAGCGAGACGCACAGCGTGCGGTTGAAGTGCACGAGGAACTGCAGCTCGTCCGCCATGGTCGAAAGGAATGGAAGTGCGCTTTCCGTAGCCCGAGCTGGAAACGTTTGTCTGTATACAGGTTACGGCATTTACAAAATAATAACGAGCGCATACGTTTTTCTGCAACAGCTGTACCCATTTTCATCTGTATCCAAACCATGTCGTCCTCGAGTGTATTGGCGGTGGTTCTGCTGCTTCCGGCGGTGTGCACGGCGGCCGCGACGTCTTCCGTGTCGATCCCCCCCCTTGCAATTGTAGCCACGTCCGTTGCACTCCTCGTCGTGACAGTTGCAGCCTCGAGGAAGCTCCGTAGCCATCAGTCGACGCCCTCCACGCTTTGCGTGCTACAGCGCGACGAGGTGCACGAGCGACTGGCCGAGAAGCGCGCGAACCTGCTGCCAGTTAACGCCGCGGTGGCGCTTAACCGGCATCTTAACGGCCTACAGACCGGCTCCGTGTCGAGCTACGATGCCCAGTGCGACAGCTACGAGGTGACGCTCTCGAGTTCGGAGACCGTGACGTTGCAAGCCTCGGAGCTGCAGTTCCCCACGGTCGCGGGGCTCTTCGTGTACCCCGTCAAGTCCTGTGCTGGGGTGGCATTGAAGGAGGCTCAGTTGACGCCCAAAGGCCTGCTGCACGACCGAGAATGGGTCATAATTGACGGAGAGAGGGACAAGTTCGTGACGCAGCGGAGATATCCCAAGATGGCGCTGATCCAGCCCAAGGTGCTGCCTGGAATGGATGAGGAGGCGACGAGTCTGGTACTGACGGCCGATGGGGTGTCGGATCTGGAGGTGCCAGTGGTGCACACGGCGGAGGGGCAGCTGAGGGTTGTCAGCATTTGGAAGGACCAGGTGGAGGCCATCGACCAAGGAGACGCTTCGGCCAAGTGGCTGGACGAGTTCATGGGGGAAGATAAGTGTCGCTTCCGCCTCACGCGGGTCAGGGACGGATACACGCGCCATACCAAGCCGAAATATGCCCCTGGATACGCTACAAACTTCGCTGATGCCTTTCCCTTCCTCCTGGCCCTCGAGGAATCGTTGGAGGAGTTCAACACGACTCTCGAGACACCGGTGCCCATGAACCGATTCCGCCCCAAGTACGTTCAATTCCTATGCCTCCTCCGCTCCTTTGTGGCACATGTAAGTACTAACACTGTCCTTGTTTTTTTGTTTGTCTCCAGCATTGTACTTCGAGGAAGCCCGGCATTCGCGGACGAGCACTGGGACTGCATCTCAATTGATGGGACGCATTTCCGCAACGTGCGGCCTTGCGCGCGCTGCGGCATGCCCAGCGTCAACCAGGAAACGGGTCAAGTCCACCCGGAGCGCGAGCCTTCTCGTGCCATCGTACGAGAACGCAATGGCGCTCTGTTGGGCTTCACGGATGGCAAGAAGTTTGAAGGTTATTTCGGCTCCAACATGGTTGTTGAAGGGAAGGACGGCCAGCACGTTTTCCCTCGTTTGGCGGTGGGTGCGAACGTGAAGGTGCTAACACTGAAGCGCGAGATCGTAGCCTGAATGGCTCAGCAGGTCGATGTTGAGCTACGAATCTGCAATGAGGCCTTGCAATGGGTCCAGGAGGCGATAGCTTGTGTATGTTATTTTTTATTTGTTTTGTTTTTCTACTTGCCTGCTCTTCTGCTATAGCGTCCCCCATCACGGACACTTGGAAGCGCGGGCGGATTCAAAGGCAACGTGCTACTTGTGAGCTCTGCAGAGATAGTAAACGCGAAGTTATCATCGCTCAACTCGAATTCCTTGTCTGGAACCGGCTGTGGAGGCAAAGGGCTCAAGTCTATCTTCTTGGGTGATGACGATGGTGTCGAAGGTAGTGCTGAAACTGGAAGCTTGCTCTCAGCTTTGTCCTGTTCTTCTCGTCGACTGAAGCTGGTTGGGAGAGGATCAATCTTGAGCGGAGATGTTGAGCGCGGAGATGATCGTGGAGACGTTGTAGCGATAGCAACACTCGACATTGCGTTTGGGCGTGCGTGCGCCTCCCCTTGAGGTTTATGGGGCTGCTGCAGCTGAGAAGCTCCGAGTTGGTCCGTCCCTGGCGTCGTTTGTAGCTGCAGTGGGGAGTCTGCCGTGTCTTCGCTGAGGGTTCCAGGAAGGTTATTGGTCGGACTAGCTGGTTCACGAGGGGTTCGAGTTGGTGAAGAAGTTGGTGACAATGCCGAACGTGTAGGTGATCGAGAATGTGCGTGTGGCTTTGATAGATTGTTGTCGTGCGATAACGCATTGTCACCGCTGTCAGGGTTGTAGGCGATAGTGCTGGCCGATTGCGTGAGACGACAAGAGGAAGGTCGGTGAATGCTGAGCTTTTGAAGCGACTCCAAGTTGAGCTCGAGGCGCTTGGGGGCGTGCCATTTATCGACGAGCAGCGCGACGCAATCTGCGTGACGCCGGAGTGATGACGCAGAGCAGCTTGTGCTGGACAAGTGGAACAACGCCATCGCGGTGCGTGCGCATATCGCATCGAAGAGAACGTCTCCGGTATCAAAGTGTTCAAGTTTGGCCTCAAGAACGCGCAGGCATGAAAGTACCCGATCCAATGATCTCATGGCATACGCTGGCAGTTGGTGGAGCCCGTGGAACTGGTAGCTACTGCCGATGATGTTGTTGGAGCTAGGGTGTCGTTCGCTCTCGCTTCGTGCATGCTGCAGCGCTGCCGTTGGCGTTGTCTTTGATGAAGAAGGAAGCTTGAGTGGTGGCACCGGGGCCACGTACAGCAGTTTTTCAACAATCTGACTGCTTAGCAGCGGTTCCCGAAGATGCTCCAGCCAGTCAAGCAGCAAAATTGCGTGGGTCGAAGCATTCGGACACAACGCGGAGGCTTCTTCCCAGTTCCAGTCGCCAACGTTGAAGCCGATCTTGATCGGGAAGAGCTGTTCTCTCGTCACAGGCTCCGGAGCCTCAATGGCGTCGAACGGAATGCTGTTGCTCTCAGTGAGAGACTCGCCCACCGCCCCCTTGATGAACTGTCGATGCCGCTCAAGCAGTTCAGTCGTCTCCAAGGATGTCGAGGGATAGAATTCTTTCGTGCATTCGCTCGTTCGCGGCCACGCTTCTTGCTGCCGCACGCTCAAGTGATTGACAAACGCCGAAGCTACAGTCACAACGTCGGAAGATGCTGCTACGGCACCTTCAACCTCGGCGCAGAGGAAGTCGAGCACTCGCGGGAGACTGGAATTCACCGCACCTTCGCCATGTAGGCGGCGATTCTGATGCTCCACGGTCTCTGCCAGCGTAAAACGATCATGAATTTTCGGCAAGGCGAAGACGACTCGAGCGGCATTGAGGTACGCATGGAAATCGTGCACGAATTGAACCTGTCCCGCTGTTTGTACAGATCCAGGGCGGTCTCGACGTACGAGCCGAATTGCGAGCTCAGGAGGAATGTTGTGCAGGAAGATGAGTGCACAGGCGATGGTAATACCCGTGCGCCCATAGCCAGCATGACAATGCACAGCTACCCGGTGGTGACCAGTGAGCAAGACGGAAGCGATGACCTTGACAATATCCATCATGAAGGACAACGTCGGCGTCGTCATGTCTTCCCAGCCAAAGTTGTAGAACCGGACTGCGGAGAAAAATCAATCACACGAGCGCAAGTTAGAGCTTCGGTGTCAAGTGGTTTCATGTACGACGAGAAGGACGCGTACTGTTTTCAGCCATGAGGTCCTTCTCCGGATCATACGGGAAGCCGCTGGCGCCAAGGCCATCGCCACAGTACGGATGTTCACCAGGAAGTGTCAAATTGAACACGGCCGTGATATTCAGCCTACAAGAGCAGCCAGCACAACAAATACGGGTGTGAGGGTTCGTCGGCATCAGTACCATCCGGCTCGAGTCATTTCTCAACGAACTTGTGGAACTGCTCGGCGATTTTGTACTCGTTCATGAGTCGCGAGGACGGACGCATCATGGCCAGCGCGCAATCGGCGACCCAGTCGGCGTGCAACCCTTTGACCGGCGAGTCCTGTTTGGCCAACGCGGCACTTTCACTGCATCGCTTGCAGCGTGCACCCCCGCAGAGCCGACACTTGACTTTGAGCGTCTTCTCCCATTCGCGGGCTTTCACGGGCGACCCCATCGAGGCGATTCCGCTTTCCAATGGCCAAACTGAAGACTGCGTTTCGGTCTCGCACGCCGATTGCAGTGCTGCAGGGGAAGCCGTACCAGTTCGTGACAACTAAATGGAGTGAGCCATCTCCGGCGCAACCGCCTAAAAATATGGAGCCCGACATAGATGGCTGGCTACCCATTCCCCGAACATGTAGCCATGTCATTTTCAACGGACAACGGAGCTGGTGGTGGCTGCTAGAAGCTTTCAATCACACGCGGTAGGGGGGGGGGGTTCACGTGTACGTCCTTAGCGGAAATCGTTCGTGGTTCCAATGAAGTCGAGCTCCGGTCGAAAGCCGTCGTCGAACGCGCTACTTGGTGACAAGCGGTCGCCCCCGATGACTGCCAAGTTGCGGCGCAAACCGAATGCTGGTAACCACGGAGACGCTTCCAACAGTTTGGACTACGACCATGGACGGTCTCAACAGTCAATTCTGCCTGTGGGTGGTGCAGACTTGCTCCTTCAACTTCAGCAGCTTCATCAGCAGCAGAGTCTCGCTGCGTTCTGCTACCCGGGGGCAGGGCCAGCGATCCCGCACACTCTACCACTCGGACCAAGCGCATATCCATCCACCGCGTACATGGCCCCCTCAGGACTCCAGCAACATCAGTTTTTGCCTGCACCGGGCAGTTCCAACGCCGCTACTCGAGAGTCGTGGGGCACCCCACCAACTGAGAAAAGTGGCCAGGTACTTGAGCAGCTTGGCTCGGTGCTACAGCAAATGAAGCAGGAGTCCGAAGGATCAGCCGCTGCGTGGCGCGAAAAGCTCGCGGAGACGGCTCAGCTGACAGAGCAGCTAGCTCAAACTCGAGAGCAGCTAGACGCTGCCGCAGACAACGAACGTGTCGCCAGTGAGGAGCTTGTGCGTGTCCAAGAAGCGCTCAAGGCACTGGAGGCTGAAGCTGAACTGAATGGCACCCGTCACCGTGAAGAACTGTCGGTGATGAACGACGAGGTACAGCGACAACAGCAACACGCCGACGAGATGCGTGAGAAATATGAAGCCGCGCTTAATGAGGTGCGCGCAGAACTGCAGACTAGTCGATCCCGCTACGAGGAACAGCAACAAGCCCAAGGCGAAGAGTTCCATGCCGAGTTAGCCAAGTTTCAGCACTCACATGAAGCAAAAGTCCACGAATTGGACGCTCAGCATTCTGCGGAGCGTGACAAACTGGTGGACAAGCTGCGGGAACTGGAGCAGGCGAAGCAAGAGCTCGGTCAGCACCTTTGGAATGCCACCAAAGAACTGGACGCAGCTTCGCAACGAGAACAGCAGCTTCGGTCACAAGCTCAAGAGACTCAACAGGATCTGGCACGAATGCAAGAAGCCGCCGTGGCACGCGAGCGCGAACTGCAAATACAGTCTGAAGACCAGCGAAACCAGCTACACGCCGAGCTGAAGACGCAGTTGGAGGCTGCCGCCGCTAGTGCGAACGAAGAGCGAGCTCAAAAGGTAGAACTGAACGCGCTCATGGTCGCTGAAGTGTCTCGATTCCAAGCTCAGCTCGAGCAAATGGCTCAGCAACACGCAGCAGCACTCGCCGAACGAGAAAAACTGGCGGAGCAAGAGCATGTGCAGGCTTTGGAGCTGCGCGAAAAGGCCGAACGCGTTGTGCGCGAGGCACAGGATGAGCTCCGCCAGCTTCGTGCGGAGCTGCAGAGCACGAAAGCTGACAAGGCTCGTCTTGAGGCACAGGGGTCAGCAGAAACGGGCACGCTGCAGGAGTTGAACGAACAACTACGAGCGACTGCGGGTCAGCTCGAAGATTCCGATGCTCAGCTTCAGCAGCTCTCGAGTCGATGCAAAAGTGCTGAGCGTCTGACGCGACAGTGTCTCGACCTCATCGCGCAGACTCCACTCAACTCCAGTTCGAACGCAGACGAAGACGAAGAGGACGACGACAATTCCGATGGAAAGGAGGACCCGCTCGCACAATTACCGTCGGTGGTTCGAGCGCTCAAGCAGCTCACGAAAGTCTCTGGAGCACTGGAGCCGCTGCAGTTGAAAGGACTTCGCCTACAGCAAGAAAGAGATAGCGATCGCGAAAAACACAAGGCGCGCGAGCAAGAGCTGCAAACGCAGGTGCAGAATTCTCTGCAAGAACTGAAAGCCGCGCGACAGGATGCCAAAACGTTAGCGGAGGAGCTGGCACAGCTTTCTCAAGCTGCAGGAGGCCAAGAGGCACAACTGACCCGCTCGAACGAGCAACTTCGTCAACAAATTCAGGAGCTCGAGCATCTCCGATCGGCGAGCGCGTCGCAGCTCTTGCAGCTTCAGAAGGTGCTGGACGCCCAACGTGCTCGAAGCGCAGCTCTTGAAGCGGAGAAGCGAGATTTGCTGGCCGAAGCGGAGCAGCTTAATGCCAGTCTGGAAGCGCAGTACCGAGCAGTGAATGACAAGCATCTGGAGCTGGAACAACTGCGCGGGTCGTACCGAGAACTCCAACTTACCCACAGTGATCTGCAAGAAACCCACTCGGACGTGGAAGAAGGTGCCAGGCGAACAAACGAACATCTCGCGACGCAGCTTCAAATCGCACTGGAGGGAGGCCAAGCCAAACAGCGGGAAGTTGAGGAGCTTCGAAGTGAGCTGGAGCGATCTACGCAGACTTTGCGTGAGGAGCGAAACGCGCTTGCACGCGCGCGTGATGCTGAGCAGGCTCAACGCTCACACAGCGAACAGGAATTGTATCGTGCTCTGGAGGAAAAGACCCATCGACTTGAAGAGATGCTGGCCATGCTCACCCAGCTGCAGAACAAAGTGCAGCATCTCGAGCAAGTCCGTGCGCAGGACACCGAGGTTTCTCGTCAGCAGCGCGATGCACTCTCGCATCAATTGTCTGAGGCTCAAGAAGCTCAAGCTCGGGCGGAAAGCGCGTTGGCTACAGCAGTGCAAGCTCAGCAGGAAACGCAGGCTCAAGCGCGGTTCGAGGTGGATCAGCTTCGGGCTACACTTACGCCACAATTCGCCGAGCTGGAAGCGCACCGAGAGTCACAAGCTGCAGAGCTGCGTCGACTAGAAGCCGAACTCGAACGTGCCACACGTAGCAAGCAGTCACTGCAACTGGAGCTTCAGAGAGCTGCCGACGACACTCAAGATGCACTACGAGCTGTTGAAGTCGCCCGTCGGGATGCACGAGCGCAATCGCAGCAGCTAGGCGAGGAACATGAGAGAGTTCGCCAAGAGCTTGAAGCCGCACGAATTGAAAACCAGGAGAGCGCGGCACTGGCTGAAGAACTGCAAAACAAGATCACCACGATCCAAAGCGCTGCGAATGCCACGATCGACGACCTCGTATCGGAGTTACAAGGTGCTCAGGACGCGCTTGAACTCGAACGTGTTCGTGCTAAGAAAGAGAAAGATGTGGGCGGGACTCGTTCTCAATTGCGCGAACTCGAGGAACAAATACGCTCACGTGATGCACAGCTGCGTGAAGCCCGAGACGAAGCTGCTCGAACACAAGAACAGCTTGAGGAGCACTTGAGCGAGTTAGAGCTGAGACTACAACGCACTGCAAACACGCTTGAGAGCAAGAAGCAGGAGTGCGACGCGAAAGCACGTGAGCTGGAAGGGTTGTCACGTCGAGCCGGTGAAGCGGAGCGCAAATTGTCACCCCTCATAGCAGCTCGGGACGCACTTCAAGCTAAAGCGAACGAGTTGAAACAGGCTTTGGACTCGAAAGTTCGGGACGCCCAGGACAGCGAAGAGGGAGCTCGCGACGAAGCTCTTCGAGTGGCACGCGAACGGCGTGCGGTTGATGCTCAACTCGCTGAGCTTCGAGAAGAAAACGAGGTTTCACAACAACAAGTTGCACGCGCACAACGCGAAGTGCAGGCGATGAAGCAGGCTCTGGAGCGGGCCAAAGGTGAACTTGGCCGTTCGGGTGCGGAGCTAAGAGCAGCTACGCAGCGCCTGGAGAGCGTCCAGCAGGCCGCTAACCAAACGATTGCTGATGCCACATCTCGCATGCAGGCAGCGCAGCAGCAAGGTGAACGCACAGCGGCTCGCTGGCAACAAGAACTTGATCTGGAGCGAGAGCGCCGTCGTGAGGCTGAAGTTCATCGAGCTGAGCTGCAACGCGCACTAAGACAGCACCAAGTTCAGTCGCCAGCAGTCTCAACCGGATCGAGAAGTGAGGACAGCGGCAACAACGAAGCTCGAGGGAACTCGAACCACTTCAACTCGAGCCCGGAGCTAGCAGATCGACCGTCCTCAAGCCGGTCGTCTGCTGGAAATGCAGAGTACCGCAAGTTCTACGCGAACGAGCCGCTCACGTCCGCCGAGTTGTCGAGTTTGCCAATGGCGGTGATCAAAGCTCAGCTGGGCTTGGAATTTAGCCGAGGCAACAATTCCTCCACCTCGACGTCCATGTCCGGCACGAAGTCCAAGATCCAACAGCAGCATAAGGAACGCTACGCCGTAAACAAGGACAATCACGCTGGCGACGATGACGATGCGATCCCGCTTCTTCCGCTGGAAAAGCTGCCTTTGTAAGTATCTGCTCGAGTTTTTTCAAACCTCAGTTTGTACTGTAGCAGGGGGAATACTCACGGTTATTTGCTCGGAGCAGTTCACCAGAAGCGGATGGCTTGGATAGTTCGCCAAGCAGCCCCACGGATGTCGTTCCAAGCGGAGGACGCTCAAGTTCCGCACAGTTGCTGAGTTCCCGTAGTACCCCGTGGTCGGCTCGATCGAGTGGCACCAGCCACTTCTCTCTCTCCAGGAACAACGCATCGTCTCCTGCCACCAGCGCCAACAGCAGTCCATCTACCCGGAAGAACTCGATAACTGGTATCAAGAAGAAGAAGTCCAAGCAATCTCGACCTGTTGGGCTACCTTCCGCGTCGGGGATGCCGTACGGCGCCGTCTCTTCCGGCCTCTCTCCTACAAAACACCAAAAACCGAAAACACGTGGCAAATTGCTGCCTCGCATCAGTCTGCAGTGAACGAAGATTAAGATTTTGCCATCTCCTTCCCAAATTTTATCAAAAGCTTAATGCCCGTGAGTGTGTGTGTGTCTCTCTTTGGTTGTCAACCTGCTCTGGGACTTGTTGGTCGAAAAGACCAACTACTCCGTGTCAGTTGCTTTTGCAACAGTGTCACAGCTTGTCATGAAGCGCGTGCATCTGCTGCTTTAGCTTGTCGTTGCCTTGGGCCAAGGCTCCCAGCTTCAGCTCCAGCGATCAAAGAGTGGAGTCCGTACCTCACCCCTCCGTGCCTGTTGAACCCGCGAAGCACGGTTGGGACCGTGCCCAAGTCGGTGGTTGGAAGAATGAGCTTTCTGACCATCACTCTGCTGCAACTTCAACTTGAAATTAATCACTATCCATAGTGGCACTGGCATACGAGCCTCGTAATGATTTTTGATTGCTTTATAAGCCCGGCCGAGTTGTTCGTGTTGTTTACTGTAGGTCACTCATCTTGGGTAGGATTTTAGTCGCAAACCCTGGTTCTTCCTGCTCTCTCTCGCCAGCATTCCTCATTTCAGCACCAAACGCTCGTGCAATCCCTTTTGGCCCTTGTCCCTCCTTTTCGATCCCTTCGCCGTGCCCATGCTCTTGTAGACTCATATCTAGCTCCGGCTGCACTCCTTGATTTCGTTGGATCAGTAGCAATTTTAATTCTTAAAAGACATAGAGTGCTTGCTGCTTTTGTGAGCGATAAAGGGTCGTCAACTCATGCAGGCTCACACACAGGAAGAAGCTTGTCACTAAATGCCACTCCTGCGTTTCCACTCGAAGCTCGAGGCTCCAGCCATCCTCTCACTCTGATAAATATGCAACTCAAAGAGAGATTCCAACCCCCATCAATAGCTTCACCTCCACTCTGCACGGATGATGGTGCACTGATAGTTTCGGCTGTGGTACACTGCTTGATACCAAACAAGAGTCAACTGACAACAGGAATCTTTCCGGCAAAAGAAGCAATCGCATCGTCGGCGTGGCTGTTTTTGCGCGCAGCGTATACTGGACTGAAGCTACAGTAGAACTTGCGTGCACTCTTGCTTGGCTTAGGTGGAAATTTTGACTGAATGCAAGCGTACGCCCCCACAAGTACCAATTAACCCTTGACAACCCGCCGGGCTCAGCTCGATGGACCTCGGCCTCACGACGACAACAACCAACTACATGTACCAACAGGAGGAAGAATTAAAAAAATACACCGATACCTTCCAGGGTCAGCAGGGATGATCGTCTTCCCCGGTCTGTTCCCTACAAAACACGCGGAAAACAAACAAAAGCGCTGCGGATCCTCAGTGAACGAGGATACATGTACCTACTCCTGCGAAATGAGCACGTCGTCTTGGTCTCATTAGCCTTTGTCCGCTGCAACTTTGATGGTCGCCACTCTAACAGAGGAGGAGGATTTCTATTCGATCATTTTTCATGCCGCCGACCGCAGCAAGCTCGCAGTTGTGGGAAAGTGATAAATGTACACTGGGAACACCACGTCCGCCGGGTCCACCGCGCTCTTGCTGCTCTGCTCCCTAGTGACCTCGTGCGTTGGTACTGGTTCTCTCGCCGGCACGAAGTGTTTCTCCAGCGGCGTGAGGTTCGGGATCCGATAGAGATACGTGATGACTCGGCACGCGCGCAGCTTCTCCAGCTTGGGTCGCACCAGTCTGCAGACACGGCGAACACACACGTAAGACACAACCGAAGTGCTCGTTTGTCACGTGCAGCTGGTGACCAAAGGATCAAGAGCCAGCCGCGTGGACACGTGGACGTACGACAGGCCGCGGCCGATGAGGAACAGGAAGACGACGGTCGCGTCCGCGGGGATGTCGAACTCCAGCGCGTTGGCCTCGTGCACCGTCACCAGGTGCGCCACGCCGTTGGCCTCGGCTGCATCTCGCGCCTGCTGCGCCCGCTTGGGGTCGATCTCCACGCCCACGGCGCGCACGCCGAGCCCCCGCGCGGCCTCGATGAGCAGGCGGCCATCTCCGCAGCCCAAGTCGTAGACCACGTCGGAGGCGGAGACGCGCGCGAGCTCCAGCGCCCGGCGGAAGGCGCTCAACGGCGTCGAGTACAGCGTCTTGCGCGGCGCCAGCATTGGGGGGACGAGGTGACGCTACAGTAGCTTTGGATATCGAGCGCCAAAGGACCGGAACGGCAATATGTGACGAGGCCCCAACCAACGTTGGACGATCGACTGTGGCAACGACGAACGGCAAAGGCAAGCAGGAAAGCAGATTGATTTTAGGCAAAAAGTCTATTGGATGCGTGGCAAAAGCGGTTTTGCATTGTTCATTCGGCTCGTGTCGCTGTGTCAACCTCGAGGCGAATCTCCAAAAAAATAGATACGAAGTCGCCAGCATCTCCTGGCGACGGGTTGCGCGGACCTAGTGGCGCTGCTGCTTGCTTCTTCTTCTTCTCCTTCTTCTTCTTCGTTAGCTGCTCCTAGTGGGAGGGCGGCGAGGCTGCTGCGTCTTGGGCCGCGCACATATATTAATAATACATTCGCGCTGTCTGGACGGAGCAGGCAATCACCGCGCGCCCTTCCAGGCGAGCGCGACGTGCTGGTGGAGCTGCTCCTCGCGGTCGTGCTCGAGGTCGCGGGTCTTGCTCTCGGCGGGCGCGTGCGACGCGGCGTAGCGCGCGTAGCTGGTGATGCCGACGGACGCCAGCACCAGCGGCATGACGGCCATGGTGCCCGCGTTGGTGGAGTTCTTGCTCACGGCGGCGACGATGGAGGAGAGCGGCATGGCTGACGGAGGGGTGATACGGTTCTGCCGTGGGTTGCTCGGATGAAGCTTGGGAATGCGGTATCCATACGTGCTGGGCGAGCGGGCAACTTGAGCCTCGGCGAATCTTGTCGCCACTCATGTCCATGACGAGGCCTATTTATACGTTTTGGTGTGGCGTCACAACCTAACCCTAGCGATCGACACGGCATTGGTGGATTTCGCAGAGCGTATTTAGACGGAAGCCGACGGTGAGGTCTGTTATTTTGGAGTGGACACATAGTTTTCGGTGCCCGAAAGTGAAGCCACCGGCAAATCCCGTGCGCCGTGGTTGGACGATGCATGGCTACATTGCGGTAAATGTGGGAGCTGCTTCGCTGGGGTTTGCCAGTTCAGCCTGGGACAAAGCCTCCCGCTCAAATCGCGCTCGCTGCGCCGCAGGGTGAGCGTGGCTTGGCAGCGCGCCTTGTCTGCCATCTCGGTGCTCGCTCCGCGGCTCGCTCGCTTCCGCTGTTCGCTCACTCGGTGTCGACAGTGCTCGAGGTGGTGCACTTCTGGCAGAAGAAGCACCGCTCGGATACACGCTTGGTCCGCCCCCACTTCGCAGCCCCGCAGTCAGCAACACCGGCACCGTACCACACACTGCTGACTGCAGCATCGACTGCTGCCTGCAACAGAGCAGCCCTATTGGTAATACAGCGGAAACACATTTGCAATAATTGCCTTCGCAATAGTTGCCAGCACTTCGCAATAGTTGCGCTATTCCCGCGAGCGAACATTACGGGCAGCATGGTCGTTCGAGACATCGCTTCGGTGTTGGACAGTAAGCGCTCCAGCGTGAGCTTTAGACGTCGGAGCGCTTACTGTCCAACACCGAAGCGATGTCTCCTCCATCCACCCAACACGACAGGCGCGACGCTACGTCGCCACGACGAGCTGCTCAGCAGCGTTAGTCAGACTGACTGTTAGCCTCCTCAGCCCTGCTTGCCGCGCACCTAAACCTCCCAGCAGCGCTGGTGAGTCAGCCGATTGCTGCCGCGGAGCCGCTCGCGTCCGTGACCCGGTCTCCGCTCGCCGGCAGCGGAGACTATCGAAATGGCCTTCGAATTTCGGTGCTATCGCGGGAGAGAACGGTGGGCGTTAGTAGCGAGCGGCGGCCTCGAGTGTCGACGCGAATAAGAGTCGTAGATCTTTTTTTTTTCTGCTTTGGGGGGCAACGAGTACATGTACCTCGCATCAACGCAACGATGGTTGCCAAGGGCCCCGGCATCATTTCACCGGTGACGGAGACGGTGACGGTCAGCGGCTTGGCTTGCGCAAGGCAGACAAGCCAACGGGGCGCGCCCCGTGTGCGGCAAACGGACGCCGCCGCCATGATGCTTGTCAGGCAGAAGCGGACTCCTGAGGGATGCAGCCACTTGTCGGCAGACGAGCACATGGCTTGGCGCGGTGCCACCCTTGGCACTGAAAGTCGTATAACAATAATTGTACCGCGCCCGACGACGGGGACGACGCCGACGTTGGCATGGAGCGCCGGCCGGGCGCCAGGCAGAGCCTGCCGTCGCCCAGCCTCGCGCATATCCTCGATAATCTGGAAAAGGGGCGAGACAAACTGAACGTTTTCTCGCGCCCGTCGAGTCGGCGATAGTGACCTCGCCCGCTTGCGGATCTTATTCGTTGCAAGGCGCTCGGTATGCGGCCCGTCCCCTTGTCCGTATTGCAGCCGCGCGCTAAAGCCGAAGCGTACTGTGTTTTTGAGATTAAGTGCGAGGTGTCCGCGCTCTGGTTGGGCAGCGGCGGGCCAGCGACCGCAGCTTTTACGGCGACCAAATGACCAGAAGCTGGGCACAGGCACGCCACGCCAGCAGCCCGCCCGCTAACTTCCGATCCCGCTCGCGCGGCCACCCGAGCCTCCGCGGCGGCAGACAGCGCACACAGACACACAGAGCCGATCCTCGCCAACTATTAGTCCCACCCGCGGCCGGAGCCAAAGTGGCCGCCACGCCAGCCAAGAAAACAGCCAGCGGCGGCACCAGCAGCGCTCCTCCCCCTCCCCGCGAACGCCTCCCGAGCGGGCGCGACGCAGCAGCGAGCGAGCGCCGATGAATGAGCTCACGCCCAGCCATCCCGCGCCCCAGCCGCAGCCGCCACCGTCGCGCGGCCTCGCCACGCCCTACGCCGCCTTCTCCGCCGCGGGCGCCATGAACACCGTGAACCTCGCCATGGACCGCGCCAAAAGGTATGGAAACCGAACCCTGCGAGCCCAAACCTACACTTTTTGAAGTTGAAGCGCGCGCTTTGCCAAGCCTCCGTCCCCCTTCCCCTCGCCAAGGGCAAAAGGAAATGAGTGTCGTTGACGATTTTCGTCGACATGGCTCCGCTTTCTCCCCTTTACGCCACCCCCAGTCCCCGTCCCGCGTTGGCAAAACCATACGACCAGCTGAGCGAACGGGGACGAGGGGAACAAGACGGAGAGGAGGAGGAATGGGGGACGCCATCACAGCTTAGCGCGCACGCTTCTTTGCTCGAAAGGTGTGGACCAACAGCATTGGTTGGTGACTAACACGTCTTCTCGTTTGTGCTTTTTGCTTTTTTGCTTTGCCTGTGGCGCAGCTTCCAAGGAGTGCCGCGAGGCGGCGCGAATCTCAAGTACCAGTCGCACCCGCAGCAGCTGCAACAGGTGAACGAGTACCATGCCGGACCCTACGCGCCGGCGAACTACTCGCACCTCAAGAACCCGGCGGACAACCGACCGGTTGGCAACAACGGCGGCAAGTACGACTACGAGCCGCCGCCTAGCCAACAGTACTCGCCGCACCCGACACAGCAGCAGCAGTCGTATGCTGCGCCATATGGCTACCCGTCCTACGCGCAGAATAATGGTAGTCTCCAGTATGGCAGTACTGGAAACTACCAGCAGCACCACCAACAGCAGCAACAGCAACCCACGCAGCAGCAGCAGTACCATGGTGGCTACGCGCAGGTCGGCGATACAAATCCCTTGGGCATGCTGGTGAGCTCGGCGACGAACGCGCAGGCGCCTCCCGACGCGATGCCGCATGAGCCTGTAAATATCGGGCTCAAGGACGCAGGAGACCGCAAGTTCCGGCAGCCGTACGGCGTGGTAGCCACCGACTCGTTCCTGAGCTCCAGTGGCGGCTACATGCACGGCGTCGAGCGTCCTGGCAACGTGGTGCAGATCAAAACGACCCCGAGCAGTCAGCAGCAGCAGCCGATGTACCAGCGTTCGAACATGTACGGTGGAGGCGCGGCGTATTATTCGCAGCAGCAGCAGCGGTCGCAGGAGCCGGCCCAACAGCACAACTCTTTGGCTTTGGATATGGTGCCTCCTAGCGCCTCGATGCCAGCTAGCTTCGATGGGAACGGTAACGGAGGTGCTTCCAGTATGGGACGGGGCATGAACAGTGGGGTCAGTGGAATGTTTAGTGCTGGATCGCACATGCCGCAGTTCAGCCAAAGTGCGTCGGGTCCCTCCTTGACGACGCGGTTGAAGGACGGAGGTGTGGACATCTCGACTGGCGCTTCCTCGAATGGCAGTCACTTGCCCTTTATGCAGCAGCAACCTGCAGCGAAGTCGCTTGAACTGACGCATCCGACCTCGCTGTATGCCGATGTCGCGAGTTCAACAACGTCCATGTCGATGGTGAGCCTGTCCTCCGATGGTCCAGCGACGGCATCGATCAATTCCAATGCGTTGTACCCGCCGTCCTTAGCGCCGCCTTCTTCCCAACTCAGCACAAGCGGCGAAGACACGTGCAGTTTGTGCAGTGGCGCACACAGCGACAGGATCGCTAACCACTGCGGCCATCGTTTCCACGCCCAATGCTTGCATTCGTGGGGAGGATTGACGACCTGCCCAATGTGTGTACAGGTACGCTTGACTGTAGACCAGTTGCAAGTTCCCTTGAAAAAGTGCTCACAGAATATTGTGCTGTTGATTTGTACACCGTAGGCATCGAACACTATCACGAGTCTTACGCAAGCTACAGCTGCCGTCAGCTATGGCCTCGGAGCAGAGAGTGTCACGGTTTCTGCGATCTCACAGAGCTCGGCAGGGTCTGGGGAGATGCCGTTGAATGCCGGTGGCCCTATTAGCAACAGCACTAACACTGGCAGTAACTCAGTGTCCATATCGCCGAATTCTGTGGGATCCTCGCAAGTTTCGACCATCAACAGCTTGCAAGTGAGCACTACTGTACCAGGTGGACGTCCGCCTCCGATTGACACGCGCATTGTTGATACCCGTGTCGGGGGGACAATGCTGAGTGGAGGCAAGCGTAGCGCGACGTCTACTCGATCCGGTTCCAGTAGTGGTGGACGTGTGCGCAAAAACAAGAAGCTGAAAGACTGCTCTGTGCCGGGCTGTGATCGCACGGTTCGCTCGCGTGGACTTTGCAAGGGTCACGGTGGTGGCCGTCGCTGCGGGTTTGCCGGTTGCGGGCTTAGCGATCAAGGTGGTGGCTTCTGCATCAGTCATGGTGGCGGTAAGCGTTGCCAGCACGAGGGGTGTGATAACTCGGCGCAGTCACGTGGTCTGTGCAAGTTGCACGGAGGAGGAAGCCGCTGCACGGTTCCTAACTGCACGAAAAGTTCTCAGGGCCGCGGACTGTGCCGTGCTCACGGTGGTGGGCGTCGCTGTATGGTCGAAGGTTGCAATAAAACTGATCGCCGTGCAGGCTACTGCGTGACCCATGGTGCCGACAAGAAGTGTATCATTCCCGAGTGCTCCAAGACTGGTCGCATCGACAGTATGTGTACCAAGCACTACTTTGAGCGCCACCCAGCGCAACCGCCAGGAACTGTGAACACGACGCCCCCTCCTGTCATCACTGTCAACGCCAACACCAGCGCGGCAAGAGCTCGAGCTGAGAGAAAGAGAGCAGCCGAACAGCAGGCTGCTGCTGCCGCCGCTGTCAACTACGGGGGCGCATCTTCCATGATGTTTGCTGGACCCAACGCCCCCTTCGACGGACGGGTAGGCGGGGCGGTGGCCAAGACGGAGCCGTTCTAGGTATCCGTCCCGACCTGCTTGTCGTGCTGCTGTTGCTGGCTATCGCGCTGGTCTTGAGATTGTAAAAAGAATTGGCCTCATGGTTGGCACGCGTGGCTGAAGATGGCAGTGAAGCGAGCTCGAGGATGGATGGATCGTCGGGCGGACCGAGGAATGTATTTGTAACGAGGCAAAATACGCGAAGTGGAATTACATGTTAAAGACGCGAGCTGGATGGAGACTCGAGCGATAAGAGAATCGGCTGCACGGCGTCCGAGATGAAAATGGGCGACCGACAGAAATTGAAAACAAAAAGTGAAGACAAAACGAATGGTCACGACGAAATTGAAGTGACTGAAACTGAAGTTGAAGACAAGATGAAGAAGACGCACAAAACGCGGATGAAAAAAAAAATGGCCAGATGAATGAAGAAGCGCCGCCTAAATTGCAAACTGCGCAAATTGCACTCCCCCCTCGCCACCAAGTGAAAATTGAAAATGAAATTACAACTTTTGAAGCACCCAGGGAGAGCGAAATGCGAAATGCAGTAAAGAACAAAAAACAAGAAAATTGAAAAGACCCAGGGTAGCTCAGCGCGAGGTTAGTTAGCGTTTCCAGTACTCTTCCGCGGCGACGGTGGACGGGGATCCAAGGTGAAGGGAGATTCACGACACATTGAAGCGCGGAAAGGACAACGGCGCCAAGCGAACGAGCGCGGACGCGACCCCACTGCATATAGGAAAACTCAAGTGACGTAGTAAAGTGAGCGCCTCCCCAGGAAATAAACATTGGGGAGGAAGTTGAGGAAATAACGAAGCTCACAGATGAATGTTCAGATCACCGGTCTCATTTCTCGAGTCGTTTGACTATCCGCCATACTAGGCTGACCGAGTTTGCACTGCTGCGAGCTGTCGTTTCAGCTCCTGCTGCTTCTTGAGGGAGGTCGCACGCCTGTCGATCACGGCTCGAACCATGGTTTTCAGCTGCTTGGCGCGCCCCTCTTTGGCCAGAGCACGAGCCACACGACGTTGCTCTTTGTCCGCTTCGACGACGCCAATTCGCTCTAGCAACAGTCGCTTGCTTTCAGCCAGTTCCACCCCTGACATGAGTTTTTCCTCGCTACTTGTGGTTTCTTCGAGATACGCTCCTTCTGCCGTTGTTGCGACCTTCGTCTTGACAGCCTGAGCCCACTCGAAGCGGCCTCTCGCCTTCGCGATTTGCTCGTCCGACATGTTCTCTTGCTTCATCCTGGCCTCGGCTTCATCCATTTTACCCAGGTACAGCAGCCGTGACACGACTCCATTCGTGTTGCGATCAGCGGCCTTTTCCGCCCACGACACTCGAATGGCTTCGAACTGGAGCTCTTTCGTGTTGTCTTGGTGGAGCTTCACCTCTTCCGAGCTCCAGCAATTGAGTCTCCATTTGATGCCACTCGAAGCACGGAACGAGTGAGCTGTTCCAGGTCGTAGCGCAGCATTGTCCCCCGCTTCCCATGACGCGTTCTCGTCCACGGCCGCGGTTAGGAGTTCTTTTGGTGGTGGGGAGCGGTGGGAATTACTGCGGAATGGACGAAGGGATTGGAGGTCGTCCGGTACGATGCAGGTGGTTCTGTCGATGCTACCTTGGACGATGTATCCGCGCTTATCATCTGACGGTAGCTGGGTGGTGTGAGCTGTAGTGACTAGCGGGAGCTGCAGTAAGCGAGCTTCCCCCTTTGAACTGACCTCACCGATCTGCGGGTTCTGCTCGGCTGCAAGGTCGAAGACCTCCAGCTTTGCTGCGAGACCGTTTGCAACGGCTTCGTCGCTCAGGAGCTCAAGTTGAAAGCTGGTCCAGATTGACGTCTTTGGCGCCATGATCACATCTCGGAAGCACAGCAACGGTTTGTTCGGCTCGAAGACGCCCACGAACTGGGTCATTTTCATTTGGTGGGTCGTGCACTTGGCGAAATCCCATTCACTTGCGAGTGTGAGTTTCCATTTGCCCTCCCGGACGTGGAAGTTGCCCGGGGCGCAGTCGACTATCAGCGTGTACGCTGTAGGAGCCTGGTTTGCAGTGTTTGAAGCAGTGGGAAGCGTGATCGTTGTACAAAGCGTGCTGACCTTCTTGACCTCTCCTGTCGCATCGTGCACGATCGAAATATGCGTGAAGCTTGCGAGCAACTCTTCGGAAAGATGGAGATCAATTCTCAGCGCAGGTAGCGGCTTGTCTCCATCTTCTTGGGTCGGTGGAACAAGTTCAAAGCTTTGCTTGAACAAAAGGTTCCAAGTCCAGGGCAGCATTACTGGATAGGCTCCGTCACACTCCGTTACATGGAGGTTGGACAGACTGCGCCAGTATGTAGGGGCATCTTGGAATGCGATCTTGTGATCCGATTCAACTTGAATGCTGTAGCCGTACCGCAGTGTCTTTTGCGGGTAAACACGATACACGATGTTGCCTATGTCCACCGGCGGAATGCTGATGTACCCCGAGAAAATGGAGTTCAGTGTCACGATCGCAGGCAACGAAGACCTTGATGTTTCCCTGTTTTCCATCTCTTCTATCAAAACCACGTTGCCGTTTGGGTCGACGCCGAGGTGAGCAGCCATTACCTCTGACGACTTGCGCACATTATCCAGCTCTTGCTCGGGTTTCTCAGGTGGTTGGACAGGAGTAATGGTCGCTACAAGATGCACAGGTGCCTGAATGACGCGAGACGTATCGCTCGAGCTGTCTCCAGGAGTTTGCTTTGGCGCTGAATCTTGCGTTGTTACCACCAGAAACTGCACACGTGAACTTTCAAATGGCACGAGCGCTGCACGTGAATCCTCCGGAGCTTCGAGGTGAGGTTCTGGATTTGGGATCCACTCACGAACGAACGTGTCCGAGTATTGAAGAACGGGGTGAACTAACAGGACCACCAGCTCGTTAACACCGTTCGTTTCTTCTGAAATTGTCGCGGGAGAGCCTTGGCGAACTACTTTGAAAGTAGTATTCCCAGTGTCGCCTACGACATCGGTCACCAAAACGACTTCGCCGAAAATCATCTCAGCAACTTTGTTTGCACCTGCGCAGCAAATAACAGCTCGAGGCTATGAAAAGGTTACAGAGTGAGCGCTAGCAGAGCAACATTAAAAAACAATAGGCCGTAAACGCTTACCTTTGGCGCGTTTGTAGTTGCTGGTTTGTCCGGGATCTCGGTCACTGCTGGAGGTGTATCAGCTCTGCCGTCAGCGATGGTCTCACTTCCTATCGTATCCTCGCTGTTTTCTTCGACTTGCTCGGGTTCTTGGGAGCTTGGCACGTACTGCAAATTTGCATGAAGGTGATTGAGTTTAGCAGAAATGTTTTTACCTGACATCCGCCAACCCCGCATGTGGCGATAGATGTAAGCTTACCTGGAGTAGCTGGTGGAAAATGTTCTCACTACAACTTTGCCCAGGCTCCCATCGAGACACCTTCCAGCTGGTGAGGGCGAGCATGATCAGAACCATATTCTGGCACATGCCATCAGTTGCTACTTCAGCTTGAGGAGAGTTCGGATGCAACCAATATGCAACTTTATACAAAGCCTTCACCAACAAACACGGCCAAATCTCGCTTTTCATCGAGCTAGCCAGATAAACGATATTCCCATCGGCATCTAGCGGAAGCTTGTCATCGACATCAACCCGACGCCACCGCCCAAACACGAATAACTTCACACTGTACTTCCCGCCGGGATTGTACACAGGCTGCCCGGTGCTGTCTTGCGGGTAAATAGCTTGCCACAAAAATGGAGCGGGGGAGGTCAAGGTGTCGCCTTGCTCAGTTGAATTGTACAGTTGCTCCACGACTCGGAAGTATGACGCCATGTCAGCGTGGATTATTTCTCCGTGAGGGACCTCGGGCTTGTACACGGCATTCGGAGCAATCTCGATTCTTGGCGGCGGCATTACACCCCACGGAGACGTCGCATTGCTCACATCCACGTCAGTTGTAAGGGCGTCATCTTCGTCTTCGCCGTCGTCGACTAAGTCGTCCGCGTCAAAGTCTACTTCTGCGAGGAGATCTCGAGGCCGCTCGTTGACAATATACGCGATGGTATCTTCAAAAGCCATGTACACCCGCTCACGATGTTGTTGTTCACGTTCGATCCGCTCCTCCTCTTTGGCCCAAGCCTGGAGAGCTTCGGACTGCTCGGCGCTCCACCGTCGCTGAAAGTCTCGAGGGATCCGCAGCGCGTGGTCGTGGTGGTGATCCACTGCAGTTGATGGCAGTGCCGAAGAGCTGGTCGCTGCGCCGCCTGCCCTTTCACTTTTCGAGACGAATACCTGCCAGACCACGTTAGATAGGACAAACCCGAGGACAGGTGAGCTTTTGCATCGTAGGTAGGTGCCGTACATTTGCATGTTTGGGAGGAGGAATCTTTTTCGGTGGTTCAGGTTCGGCTTTCTTCGCGACGGGGGCTCCTCCTTTCTTCGCGGCTGCAGCTTTTGGCTCGGGCGTTGGAGGCGGTGGCGTGGCGGGGACAGGCGCGTCCAGAATCACGGGCAAGAACTGACTCGGGCGCTTCCACGTGATCGTCTCCTTACTGTCTGTCGCCTAGAAACGTTGCATCCCAAGCTAAAGCAATCAGCAGACGGCACGCGGACTACAACAACCACCTCCCTGTCCAAACCTCGCGGGGCACGAGCAGCTTTTCCGGCGCCAACGAGTCTTCAAAAGGCTCCTCCGCAGTCGCCCAATGCACCGCAGCTGCCAAAACAACGGGCAAACAGTCAGATTTCCACCTCCAACAGCTCGTGAACCTCTCAGCATCCAAATGCAAGCGCACGCAGAGCGGCGGGGTCCGTCCACTCGGGGAACCCCTCGGTTGGCACCGCAGTCGGCGTCCAGAGCGGTGGGATCGTCTCCGTCGGCGGCGGCGTTAGCGCTGGCACTGGCTGGCGGTAGCTGTGGGCTGTTGACGGCGCGTTCAGCGTCGAACCCTGAGCCGTCAGCTTGGGCGGCAGCTTCTTGGGCGGCATCCTTGCACTGAAAGGTCGTCGATGTTGAAGTGCACTTGCTGTCATTCAAACGAGGGTATTAGTGACTGGCTTTTTTTTGTCGGCTATTTTAGACGATAAATAAAAACGACTCAGATCGTTTCTGAGTCGAAGAAGACGAAAAAGTAGCGCCATGGAGAGCAGCCAGCGCATGTACGCGGGTCCGTTGTCGCTCTCCTCTCGCTTTTTCACTGCGTCGCTAACTCGATATTGTGACTGACACGCAGCGCGCTTGAACACAAGACGGTGGCGGGCGGGAAGGGCATTCAGGTGGCCTGCTCCACATGGTACAAACCCTGAATGTTTAAATTAAAATGGAAAACTTTGCATTGGAGTGCTGACGCTTTGCTGGCATTGACACAGCACGTTCCTGAACGCTCCTGACATCTCGTCCTGCGGAATGTGCGGGTAAGGGGGCATTTTGCTGCTCTTGCGGCTCGCTGCAGAGCTGAAGTCAACATTAATTTCTGATAATTTGTTTTATTTATTGGCTGTGTAACCTGCAGGGCGGAGATGAAGCCTCCGACGCACGATGTGCAAGCGGACGGGAGCTGGAAGTGCGGCGGCTGGTGAGATGTTAGTGGTGTATGTGTGTTTAAAGTTTTTTTGTGGTAATGTTTTTTTTTACTTGTTGTTGTTGAAAAACTGTAGCGGAACGGAGAACCGACGAGCGTCGAAGGAGTGCTCACAGTGTCACCTTCCCTTTTATTCGCTGGTGACGACGGCAGCTCCGGCTCAGATTTTCTGCTCGCGCTGCGGGTTCTTGAACGACGGGGGCAACCTTACGTGCGTGCAGTGCGACTACACGATTCGATCGACTCTGGACAAGATCAGCACGGACTTGAGAGATAGTACCAACTTTCTGGCGCGAGATATGGGTGTGAACATCCACGTCAAGTGCCCTGGATGCTTGGTGGTGTGCTACGTGCCCCCTGCTACGGCGTGTCTGCGCTGCGGTTCGTGTCACACCTACTTCGCGTCGCCTTCAGTCGGAGAGGTGACGAATTTCCACATGAATCGGCTAGCTTCGTCCATCTCGAGCTCGTTCATGGGATTCTTTGGAGGGAAGCGCGGCGGACAGGAGGAGAATGAGACTGCACGCCGTCAAGAAGAAGCTCGCGAGGCGCCTGTTGGCAGACTGATCGCGGCAGGTCAAGGTGTCGTGAATTCGCCCCGTCATTCCTCGACCATTAGTGACGCGAGTGAGCTATCCACGAGTATGCAGCAGCTTGATGATAGCGAAGTATCTGGGGACGAAACGGAGGAAAAGCCTGATGCTTCTCCGTTTCAGAAGCGTCCCACAGAGCTGAAGACTCAAGAACAGCAGAGATTGAAGACGGCACAAAATACAGCGAAGGATTCCTCGATTACTGAAGAGCGGTCTTCGAAACAGAAAGAGTCACCTCTGCAAACCGGAAAGGAGGCGCCATCCTCGTCGCTGGACTTGTTGTCTAGCTCCAGCAGTTCCGGAAAAGAGCAAGAACAACCGATGCTTGCACGGTCAATGCCACTTCGCGCAGCTCTTCCGCCCCCTCGGCAAGAACTGGTAGAGGTGGAAGGTGATATTGTGGAGCTGTAGCGTGGCAATGAATGGGACGCTGGCCAAGTTATTCTATCGTGATGTTTGCAGAACTGAAGTCGCAGAAGAAGAAACTAGGGGGAGATTTTTTGGCTGGCTTCCTCCAAGCCCTGTATGCATCACAAGAAATCATGAAATGTATGATTTGATTAGGACGCTCGATCACCTCGAAGGCTGGTTACCTTCCTTGTATTTGTTTGCTTCTCGTTTCTGTGGTGGCAAAGTCCCTCCCATCCGATAGACGCACACCCCCATCCAGTGTCGTCTCTTTCCAACCTAATAGTACCAAAAGGAGTATTGCACTAGCGGAGCGAAGCACGGCGTAGCCTACAAGGTCAAGCTTTAGCTCTGTTGGTTTTGCTGCTACACTGTGCGCTACGCAGCGCTTGCCGGCATGGCGGCAATACTGATGTTAATATAATAGTGTTAGGAAGGACGATAGGTGTGCGGTGGCGAGTCACCATCGCCGGTCATCGTAATGGTTGTTGTAGCGATCCTCAGGCATCGAGTCCCATCGAGAGCGGCGACCCTGACGTGGCGGCGGTGCCTGGTAGTGGTCTCTCGGCGAATAGCGGTTGTCTCGTGGAGAGTACGCCGTTTCTTCCCTCTCTACGGCAGCGTACGGGGTCGGCGGAATCCCACCTCGAGGTGGCGAGTAGCGAGACGCTTCCTGCCACTGCACGTTCTGTGACTCCATGCTGTGGGAGTGGTGCAGCTTTGGTCTCTTGCTGGTGGAAGGTGAATCCGTGCCGTATCGGTCGTTTGACCCGCCGTATCGGTTGGCATCATTGTACCGGTCATCTATAATGTCTCGGTCCGTGACTGCCGAAGCGCTGCTGTGGCGGCGAAGCGTAGGCGACGATCGCTGCTGGGGTTGGTCGTACTCGTAAGAAGGCCTGCGATATCCCAAGTGGTTGTTTCCACTGTCACTTCGCCCACGGCTCGACGTCGTTGGTGTAACTGGCCGATAGGGCTCCTCGACCGGCTGGTACCCTGAGTACAAGGGATCCGAAGCCGATGCAGCGATGGACGCTTGCCTCGCGCGAAACTCAGCGCGCTGCTCCTCCAACTGTTTCAGTTCCTGCTTCTCCGCTTCACAAGCCACGTTGTAGAGTCTCTCCAGCGCTCGCTCCTGCTGCTCCGCCTCGTCTTGCGCAGTCGAGTCGGAAGGAAAAGAGAACAAGTCTGTGGTCTCCAGGCCCCTCAACTCGTTAATCAGCGCCTCGCGCTTTGCCGCCTGCTCCGTCAGGTTCGTCCGGTACTGCTCGACATGTCCACGACTGTTGTCGAGATCCAGGTCGTACACCTGCTGGTCCATCTTGCTCCAGGCGATGCCCCCCGCAGAAGGGAACGTCCTGTCATTCTCCTCTCCAACCACCACGACGTCATCGTCTTCTCCCTCGTCTTGTTCTCCACACGCATGGTGGAACACACTGATACTCGACTCCAACTGGAACATCCTGTCACTGAGCATATCCGCACTAATCGTCGCATTGACCAGGTCTTGCAGGTGCGCGGCCAGCTGCGTAGTGGCCGCAGCCTCCGCCACCTCCGGCATATCCTCCAGGACGTGCTCCACCGCTGCGTCGCTGGTCATCTCCTGCAACAACTTGGTCTTCTTCTCTTCTTCCTTCCCGTCGGGCTCAAGGACCTCCTCTCTACACGAAAAACACACACACCGGTTAGAATTTCCCGCCCTTTCACGCAGTGCATCTCTTAGTGTCCGTACACCGCGGGCTTGCCGGCGCAGACGTTCTCCAGCATGGCCAGCAGGGGCGGCGTGACGACGCCGCGCTCCTTCCAGATGCCCACGATCTTGATAGCGCAGCGCTTGACCTTCTCCTCCGCGTCGCGCATCACGAGCTGCACCGTCTCCACCAGCTTCTCCTCGAAAGCCGCGGCGATGTGGCGCCCGAACTTGCGCACGCCCACCTGCATGGCGTCGTTGGCCACGTACAGGTACACGATCTGGTGCTCGGCGTCGCCCTCGCGCAGGAGGTCGCTCCAGAGCGAGACCATCTCCGGCAGGTGCTGGCGGTGCGAGAGCATCCACTGCGACACCTTCTGGATGCTCTGCGTCGTCACCTTGGTCTGCCGCAGCAGCCCCTCCAGCTTCTCGCGCGAGTACATGACGCCAGCAGCCAGCAGCTCCGAGATTTTGATTTGCCTTTTTTTTGGGGGCACCACCCGAAGCGGTACGATACCGGTTTTTATTGGGAAACTGGCGAACAGCATATTCGTATGCCGATCATCAGATCTGATAATCTCCCGCATCAGAAGCTGGTAGTGATAGGCGACAGTTGTACGGGGCACACAATGGTGAGCTTTGCGCGAGGAGGAGAGGGCCAACGCCCGGGAGCTCGAAACGACCTCGACGCCAGGAATAGGTGGCCAAGTCCGACCGTAGCCGCGTGTGAGGCTCCTTAGGGCGGCGGTTGCATCCTTTTTTCCAGCGCGCCCCGTCCGTTCGCCGCGGCATGTAGTTGAGGTTTCGCCTCTAGTAAACGAGCGCGGAAGCACAAAGCGCGTGTAGCTGCTTTGCGTACGAACGACGATGTTCATGAACGGCTCGTCCTTCGATGACGACGCCCGCGGTGGAGCGAGGGGGCGGAAGGGGGGCAGCCGCGACGACGACGGCGTGTCGGACGCGGTCGAGGTGCTCACTCTGGACGACCGCCGCACCGGAAGCGGGGGGATGTCGGCGCACCCGAACTCCCTGAAGGATGACGACGACTTGGAGAGTGAAGTGGGGGGCGCAGAGTTCCTCTCGGGCGCGCGCTCCAGCGTCATCCAACAGCAGCGCGAGCTGCAGAAGAAGAAGCTCCAGGAGCGCATGGGAGGAGGTACAAGCACGTTTTTTTTCTTTTTTCTTTTAGAGAGGTTTTTTTTGGTCTTTTAGAGCTACCAAAGAGAGACCTAACATCACTTTGTGGCCCCGTGTATTGCAGGTGTTGTACGCACTACACTTCCGAAGCAGTACTCGGCTCCGCGGTCGACGGACGTTGATGAGAGACCCTCGTGTGTTTGCGCTCGATGCTTAGTACGACTCGTAGCCGCCGCTACTCCGTTCTGACACTGTTGCTTTTGCTGCTTAAACTTCAACTAGACGCTTTGGCCGGGACGACGACGAGCTGGACGACGATCGCCCTTCGGTGCGTCGTGTTGGGTCTTCGCGTCAAAATGTCACTGCAGGTCGTGGCAGCTCGGGAGGCCCAACGTACTCTCGTCGCAGCCGCGACGATGAAGACGATGACGACGATGACCGACGTCCGAGTCGCCCCGGCGGCTCTCGTGAATGGGACCGGGACCGTGAACGCGACCGAGACTATGACAGGGACCGCGACTACGATCGCGATCGTGGAGGCAGCAGCCGTGACCGAGAGGGCCGAGGAGATCGCGGCTTCTCTCGGGACCAAGACCGTGACCGCGAGCGAGGTCGGGCTCGGGACCGTCGAAGCGACAGCGATGAGTCCGATCGTGATCGCTCTCGAACGCCCAAGGGTGGACGCAGCGGATCCCGTCGTGGCAAAGACTACGACGAGCCCCCAGCCAAGAGTTCCAAACGTGGATCAAGCAACAGGTATGCGGCATGTTCAACGCGTTGGATGCATTGGTACAACATCTAACATGCTCTACTGAATTCACAGCGGACGTGGCGGGCGAGAAGGCGATGACGACGATCGCCGTGGCAGCTCTGGCGGTCGAGGGGGATTCACGCGCAACGTACGTCTGTAGCATATCGTTTTCCTCTTTTGCTGCCCGTGTAGTGACCCCTTTTGTATCTGGTGTGCGACATAGGCGAGCGCACGAGGACGTTCTCACTCCCGATCGCGCTCACGCTCGAAATCTCGCTCTCGCTCTCGATCGCAGTCCAGGTCGGCATCGGATGCTTCGTCGGACGACGATCGCAACCGAAACGTGGCCACTTCATACGACCCATCGTCGACTGGACGTGACGCAGACAAAAGCCGCGCTGCCGCCGCTACCGTGCGGAAGCCGAAACTCGACATTACGGACATGCGTGCGTTCACCATGCGCCCTGTTCCCAAGGCCTACGACGTGGTGGAGTGCTACATCGAGCGCAACAAGTCGGGCGCCAACAAGATGTTCCCGGAATACTGTTTGTATATGAAGGAGGGCGACCGCTTCTTGCTCACGGCGAAAAAGCGGCCGAATAACCGCACCAGCAACTACCTCGTCTCACTACAGCGTGGAGACTTGCTACGTCGTGGGAGCGACAACTATGTTGGCAAGCTGCGGGCCAACTTCTTGGGCACCGAGTTCACGATCTACGATAACGGGTCGAACCCGAAAGATGCCGATCAACAGACGATCACGAGCAACCCCGCGGGGATTCGTCAGGAGTTGGGCATCGCCATGTATGCGGCCAACGTTTTGGGTCACCGCGGTCCGAGGAAAATGAAGGTTTGTGTCCCCCGTGTGCGTGAGGACGGTACGCGCGTGGTCTGGAGGCCACTGAACAAGGACGACGAGATGGTCAACAAGTGCAAAGAGCAAGACCACACAAACCTCACGTACCTTATTAACAAGCCGCCGCGCTGGAACGACCAAGTGTGCGCCTATGTCCTCAACTTCAACGGCCGCGTGACCATGGCCTCTGTCAAGAACTTCCAGCTTGTGACGCCCGAGGACCAAGAGACTGTCGTGCTTCAGTTCGGTCGGGTCGGGAAGGATCTCTTTACGATGGACTTCCGATGGCCACTGTGCCCCCTCCAGGCCTTTGCCATCACCCTCAGCAGCTTCGACTCAAAGCTTGCTTGCGAGTAAGGGCCTGGAGAAAAATATGCTTTGCTATTACCAGCAAATAGCGTGAAGGTCGAAAAGTTACCGGTAGCGAAAACCATGTCGACTTCTCGAGATCTGCATAAACTACTGCATTTAACGAATAAAAAGGTTCTCGACTTCTTCTTGCTCCCATGCTCCTGCATCGCACAAACCGTTTTGATTCACAATAACTTGTATCGCTCTCCGTTGCCTATATATACAAGCAGGAAGCTAGGTCAAACTGTGGACTTGTACGTCACAACTGCTTTATCGCCGCGTTCAAGACAGGCATGACACTCGATCGACGCTCTAACCATGGAATCAAGGCGACAAGAGCTGTGAGTGGGGCTGGTGCTGCAGCATCCAGTGAATTCGCGAGTGTTCAAGAGCGCCGGGTAATGAAGAAGGTGGCTCAACCGGAACACGCGTACACAGGCTGCGTGCCGTACACTCCTGCAGACGACGACAAGTCTGACGTTGCTCCGAAGAAGAAACACCCACCGATTCTAGGCTATAGAGGACATCTACGTTACGACGAAGACCGTGTCGGTACAACATTTACGCAGGGTCTCGCAGTCGCGTCGCGGGCAACAGAACCAGCTCGACTACCAAGCAACAAGCCACGCCAAATTCGTTTTGCGGAAGATAAAGTTCGTCAGCTAGAACCATCGGGACTTGTCAAGGCTGGTATGTCTCCACGCTCAGGGTATGGCCAATTTGACAATGCAAGCGGATACGGGGCGTTTGCCGCCCCACCAAAGGCAGGCATGTCGCCTCGTTCGGGTTATGGTGCTTTTGAGAATGCTAGTGGATATGGAGCGTTTGCGGCACCGCCACTGGGTGGGGGATCGGGATATGGTGCTTTTGACAACGCCAGTGGGTACGGCGCTTTCGCTGCTCGGCCTGAACGGGGTGGGCTATCGCCTCGATCTGGTTACGGTGAATTTGACAATGCTAGTGACCACGGTGCTTTTGCTACACCCGCAGCGCAGACGCCTGGGGCTATGTCGCCACGGTCAGGTTACGGAGCATTCGATAATGCTAGTGGATACGGAGCCTTCGCTGCCCCACCAGCACAAAAAGGCATGTCACCACGCTCAGGATATGGCGAATTTGACAATGCAAGTGGCTATGGCGCGTTCGCTGCTTCTCCTGGAGGGAAAATGTCATCGCGCTCAGGATATGGCGAATTTGACAATGCAAGTGGCTATGTCAATTTCGCTTCGCCTCCCGATCCAGTTCAAGCAGCTAGTAAGCCAAATCCTGCGCGTACTCACGGTTTCGAACCAAACGCGCCAATTCACCAAGGGGAAATCGTCAAACTAACCGACGGCGAACGTGAATATCGCGTTCACGCATCCAACAACCAGATGCAGGAGAATTGGGGGCAACATCGCAACGATGATCGAGCAAGCAAGACCCGAACACCTTCTGATCCAGTTCTTCAGGCGAAGTATCAGCAAGCAATATATCGAGTTGGCGGAGAGCAGGCGGCAGTTCGCCTATGGCTCTCTGCTGTACAGACAATATGGCAACGATTCATGACGCGCACCGAGCTCCTGCAGGCCGTGAAGCGCAGTTTTGAGAAACACGAGCGAACCAGTACGTTAGCAAAAACATTTCTTGTGAATGATGCGACGGCAAAGTAACGATGCTTTGTCTGTATTGTTTTTGACGCTGAATTAGACCATGGATTCATGACAAAGGCACAGTTGAAGGAAACACTGCGAGAGCTGGCATGCGTCTTCACGGATGATCAGGTACAGAACCTGCGATCAGAAACTCGGGGATAATTGATAAAAACTTACATGTTGTTTTGCCGAATCTCTGTAACAGATTACAGCTCTGTTTGGGATGCATGATAGGCCGTGCGCTGGTAAGGACACTACTCTACCGAGTTGCGATTTCTGTAATCTAACTAACGAAAATGTGGTTCGTGCTGATTCAGGTACCGTGCCAATGTCAGAACTTCTCCTAGCTTTAACCGAAAAACTGTGACTAGTACTAAGTACACACAATCTTAGCAAAACGAAGCAAGGCTTGAGCGCCCATACTTCAAGCCTCATCATACTCGTACGCGTCGCTGCTCCCTTCGACATCGTCAAAGTCAATTGTGTTTCTTTTTACGATATAAAGAGTATCAGCAGCACACAACTCACAGTCCATCCGATTCCAAAACCCAAGTTCCATCGTTGTCGATAGCGTTTGTGCGGGTTTCCCTCTTCCAGCGACACCGAGCCGCCAGTGCTTTCACTTCCAGCACTCGCTACTCTGTCAGCACAACTGCACCACGCGATCGACGTCGAGTTGTAAGCTCAGTTGTCTTCGGGCCATCGGCTGACAGCGTTCACGTCGTCGTAAGTAGTGTTGATTGTCTGGCAAAACGCACAGATCAACTCCCAACCATACCGCGCTGAAGCATTTGTGTACGAGGCACACAGGTCATCACCCGACACAATCCCCGTCGTATTCACATTAACATTCGAGCTCGCCACCGCAGCCAGCTCTCACTTTTCATCTCGGCCCGTCAAGTGCACTCCAAGTCTCCAAGCTGCAGCGCTCGTAAGCCGCGCACGCCGAAGTGCTGCCCTCCGCGGAGGCAAGAATGAGCTAGAGGAGGAAGAAAAAGGCTTCGCGGAAGAAGTCCTGACAGCCCCGTGTTCGTCGTTGATGGAGTGACCCGCCTCATCCAAAATGTTTTTCTTGGCGGAGCCCAGCGCGGACGTGAAGGCTAACGGGAAAATGCTGCGTCGACTCGAGAGCTGCTCAACGACTCGAATTACGCGACCAAGACAAGTGTTCTCGATGACTCAGGGACACTAGAAAAAAAACGAACAAACTTTTCTGCTACGCTATGTGCCTGGCGCGTGGAGGTGACATGGGGATAGCCTGTTCAGGCATTAATCCTTTCGACTGTACATGTAGGTAGGACGCCCTTCAGAGAATACGTTTTGGATACTTTCGGTGAAAAGTTTGTTTCGTTTTGCCGGGGTCTCGAGATTAGAGACGCTGGTATAAACGAATCAAACTTTTCTCCGAAAGTATCCAAACTTAACCCCTAAAACGAAACTAAGCTGTTTAGTTTATTTTTCTAGTGTCCCTACGTGTCTGGCGCGTGGAGATGGCATGGGGATACAGTACTGTAGCCTGCTCAGGCATTTTAAAGCGAAAGGGCTAATCCTTTCGACTGTAGGCTTCGTAGTTGTACATGTAGGACGCTCTTCCGGGAATAAGGGGTTAAAAATGCAGTACGGTGTATGCTAATTGTAACCTATCGTACAATAGTCAGTTCTTGTTGCTAAGGTGCTCTAGGCCTTGGTGTACTGGTATTGCGGGTGCTCCATCGATGGGGTTACGGGATCGCCGTCTTCCAGCTCGGCGTGGTTGCGGCCGAGCTGCTCTCGGCGACTCAGACAGCCGGCGAAGATGATGACCATGAGCGCGCCGACGCACACGAGCACGCTGCCGACGCCCAAATACAGCGAGTAGTCTCCCACGAGGTCCAGGAACTCGGCGCGGCACTGCGTGTACGGCGCCGTTCCAACGGTGATGTTCGACAGCGACCCCGTCGCCAGGAACTGTCCGCAGTATTCCAGTGTGGCTGACGTCCTCGGGCATTGGCTATCCGCCCAGTCGAAGACCTTGGTGTAGTTCTCAAACTGCCGCGCGGTGTCGCACCCGTTGCAGAGGCTCTCGAGTTGGCTGTAGTCGCTGAGGTAGTCGTCGCACAGTGTGTTCACCCCGTCCGTCATGTTCTCGAAGAGCGCCACGATCGCCGTGCTGAGTTCCGGAGCGAACATGGTCAGCGCCTCCGCCACCGACGCCTCGTTGCAAACGTATTCGCCCTGTGCGTAACAGTAGACCTGGTCGAAGTCGGCCTTGACCGTCTCCTCGGTGCCCTCGGCCGGGTACGTCTTGTCGCTCCAGTCGTCCGCCTTGGCCATCAAAATAAAGGCGGCGATCGCCACGACCGCGAACAGGATGAGGAACAGCAGCACGACGATTGCGTACGTGCAGAGCCCAAATCTCCAGCGGCAGAGCGCGGCAAGGCTTCCCAGTACGGCCAGCCCGATGATCACCCCGCCGATCACGATGAGCGCCGTGACGGCGTCGTCGATGTTGGACCAGTAGCCCTGAATGACGTCCACCCAGCCGGCGTGGCGCATGTAGATGCCCACATACAGCACCAAGGCGCCGCCGAGCGCCAGCACGCAGTTAATGGCGATCAGGATGAGCTGGGCCCCGCACTTCCCCAGGCATCCCATCGTTGCTGCAGTCGCGCCAGATTGCAGAATGGCCAAAAGTGAGCTGCTCGTGACATACGTGACAACTGTCTGATATTAATTGTTGCGGGCTTCAAGTTCATTGGAAACGAGTACACGACCGTTTCAAATGCACTCGATTAAGTACGGTATTAGTTGTAAAGGGGGGTGACACGCGAAAAATTCGGCCGGATTTTCAGGAAAGTGATCGGCTCGCAGCTCCCGGAGTCGGCAATGATGGCCAAGAGCAAGGCGTTTAGTGCCTCCGTTAATACTAAGTACCCGATAGCGAGGGAGGGCTCTCGTACAATGGCAAAATAGTTTCTTAGTGGCGACGGCGAGGCGTTCGCGGCGTTACAAGCGCTGAGTAACGGCCTAGAAATGTCCGTATTCCGAGTGCGTTTGTGGCGTTGCTGGACGCCGGTCGCGGTGCCGCAAGATACAGGCGAAGGTGACGACCATGAGCGCGCCGGCGCACACGATGATGCTGCCGATGCCGAGCCAGAGCGCGTACTTCTCCACGAGGTTTAGGAACTCTGTGCGGCATTCGGAGTACGGAGCCGTCCCGGACGAGCTGTTGGTGTCCCCGGTGCTGAGGAAGACACCGCAAAACACCAGCGTCTCCGATGTCCGGGGGCACTTCTCATTCGCCCAATCGACCACTGACGAGAAGCTCTTGAACTGCCGCGCTTGGTCGCAGCCGTCGCACACACTCGAGAGCTCGTCGTAGTCGCCCAGGTAGTCGTCGCACAGGGCGTTGACGCCGCCGGTCATGTTGTCGAAAAGCGACGCAATGGAGGAGTCGAGTGTCGGGACGAACATCGTGAGCGCGTCCGAGACCGACGCCTGGTTGCAGATATACTCGCCTTGCGCGTAGCAGTACGCTTGATCGAAGTTTTGTTTCACGGATTCCTCGTCGCTGCTGGCCGGATACGTCGAGTCTTCCCAGTCGTCGGCGCGATGCCGAAGGAGGAAGGCTGCCACCACTACTATCACGAACAAGATGAAGACGAGGAGCACGACACAAGCGTATACGCAGAGCCCGAAGCGCCAACGGCATAATGCAGCGATGGAACCCAATACTGCCAACCCGATGATGACAGCACCGAGAACGATAAGCGCGGTGACGATGCCGTCGATCGGAGACCAATACCCTTGAATCACTTCCACCCAGCCCGTATGCCGCAAGTAGATCCCGACGTAAAGCACCAGTGCACCGCCCAATGCAAGGATGCAGTTGATCGCGATCAGGATCAACTCGCTGACGCACTTGGCGAGACAACTGCATAACCCCATGCTGTCGGAAGTCGTTTGCTTTCCTGTTCCGGTTTCGCTCTGCCGGTGTGCGTGCTCGGGGAACAAAGTCAAAGTGCCTCAAGTGTTCGCACGCATGCCGTGCCATCACTGACCAGAAAACACCTTTTCGTGGGTGATGGCGATGCTATCCATCAACATCTCCAGCAGCCACCAAAGTTTCACTGGCCGTTGCCCTCAATTGTTTGCTAGACAGTCGATGGAAGTAAGGCACACCAAGCAGAGGTAATGCAGCATCGGCTTGCACCGCAGCAGACACGTGAAACAACTTATTTACTTCTGCACAATATTCCCCATTCTTCTATCTGCGCTAATACGCCTCGTAGACGTCGTACATGTCGCGCCGCCGCAGATAACACGACATGATAATGACCGCCACCGAGCCGATGACTACGACGACACTGCCGATTGCCAGGTACAGCGAGTAGTTGCTAACAAGGTCGAGGAACACGCTGCGGCAGTGTGTGTAAGGTGCTGTCCCTGTGGTGATGTTTGCTGCACTCTCATCAAGGAAAAACTCGCCGCACCACCCCAACGTTTTTGCATCGGGCTCGCATTCGTTGCGGGACCACTCGAGCACGGACGATAAGTGCTTGAATTCGCGCGCTTTATCGCATCCGTTGCAGACATCTGCGAGTTCTTCATAGTCACTCAAATAGTCATCGCAGAGGGTGTTGACGCCGCCCGTCACGTTCTCGAACAGCGCGGTGATGGTCGAATTCAGGGCGGGTGCGAACATGGTCAGCGCGTCGGAGACCGAGCCTTCGTTGCAGATGTACACACCTTGAGCGTAGCAGTAGACCTGGTCAAAGTCGCCCTTGACGTCCGCCTCGCTGCTGCTGGCCGGGTACGCGTCGTCCTCCCAGCCGGAGAAGGTGCCCCAGAGCAGGAAGGAGCAGACGCCCACGAGCGCGAACAGCAGCAACACGAGTATCACGAAGACCATGTAGTAGCAGAGCCCCGCTCGCCAGCGACAGAGCGCGGCGATAGTACCGAGCACGGCCATGGCCATGACGACGCCCGCCACACAGATGAGTGTCGTGGCGAGTCCGTTGATGGGAGACCAGTAGGCCTGGATGACCTCCACCCAGCCCGTGTGACGCACGAACACGGCCACGTAGAGCACGAGGCCGCCACCCAGCGCCAGGAAAACGTTGATGCTGATCAGCAGCAGCGCGCTCACGCACTTCGCCAGGCAGTCCACGCAGCCCATGGCGGTCCGTCGGGCGTTCGGTGACCCTCAACACTCGTGAGAAATTCAGTCGAGCGTGGCGTCTACAGCCGGGAGTCAGCGTCCCTCAAACTCGATATCGCGTAACACGATCGGTTTTGAGAAACACATCGGAAGTCTCAGGAAAATGGCAAAATGAACTCTGCTGCGTGGTGTTCCCGACGGAGGTATCCTACATGTATCGTGTGGACTACGAGAGGACTGACTCATGCTCTGCAGAGAAAAAATGGTTTGGTGATTGCAATTCATCAGGCGCTGTTCGAGCATCTGTCCCGCTGGCCGTTGAAAGCCACACGCTAGTGGGAAAAGCGACATGCATGGCCATTGAGCGATCGAGGCAACGTGCGCGACGCATTTTACCGCGACAAAGCTCTCTAATAAGAATAATCTTACCTATTGCTCGGCGGGGCTGGATAATCGGGCAATAGAGCGAGCAAACCCTACAGCCACAACGCACCGACTGTCTCGTTGAGATCGCGACATCGGAGGCTCCTGTCTCCTTCCTGGCATCGCGCTGTGCTGTGATGAAGGATACTGTGTAGTTTCGTGGTAGCCTCGCAGTAGGTATAGGCAAGCTTGGCATTTTGTGCAAAGTTCGCTGTGCATCTTGGGTCCAAGTGGAAGAGGAGATTAAGACATGATGCAAAGTTTTAGGGTATCAGATTGGAAAACTTCTCGCAAGATACAGCTGGGATTTGAGCGAAGCTGGTCTCAGCTCTACGGCGGTAGAATTCATTCCCGTTTCGGCACGACAGCACCCGCACCGGAAGCGCTCGCATCTCGGTGCTTCGGACAACAGCCATCCCCGCGTGAAACTCTTCTGCTAAGGCCTTGCAAGCATGCCTCGTCTCACCGTTGCCGGCGGCCTCATGGTCCTGGTGAACATTGGCTTCCTCGTGGCCGGCATCCTGCTCCTGCGCTTCAAGTCGACGCTCGACAGCAGCGGCTGGGCTGATGCGCTCGTGGGCACTGACTACGAGTCCGCTGCGGACACGGCGACTACTATGCTGGAGCTGCTGGGCATTGCGGCCATTGCGCTGGCACTTGTCGGCATCGTGGGCGCCATCATCCAGAACCGACTGTTGCTCCTGTTGTACTCGGTCATCATGGTCGCTGCCATGTCGGCGTTCGGCGTGCTGGCGGGCACGGCCTTCACGTTCAAGACCAAGATGACGGACTGGGAGGAGGCCACTTTCCCCGCCGAAGACCAGGAGAACAAGCTGGCAGAGACCTTCAATGAGGTGTACTGCTACGCCGAGGGATACTACTACTGCAACAACGCCACGGCGCAGGAGGCCTACCAGACCTTCTTCCCAAACGCGTCGACCACATTGGTAAGCCTGCTTCCCAACACTACCGGCATCGTCTCGCTCTGTGATGAGCTTAACAGCACAGTTGAAGGCCTGTCGACGGTGTGCGACGCCTGCAACATGTCGACGACGTTCGCCAAGTACGACAAGATCCTCACCTGGGCTGAATCGAAATGTGCAAGGACTGCGACAACTGGTCAATGGTGTGCTTCGTTCCTTGCAACTGGGACCGCGGGTGCAGTGTACGACGGCGCGCCGTATGGTCAGTGCCGCACCATTTTCCTGGATGTAGCCATCGACTGGAGCGGCACCATGGCGATCGCTGGACTCTTGGTCGCTATCGCTGCTGCTGCCATCGTCGCGCTGGCATGTTTTGCTCGTCGCTCCAAGAGCTCGTCAATGGAGGAACACGAGCGTCTTCCAAAGGTGTAAGGAGTAAACGCTATTTGTGCAAAGTAATGTACTATTAAGCGGCGCAAGCACTAACTGTGAGAGTATGGAACTAGTACGCCTCATTATCTGCTTAACGTGTTTAGTGGTCCACAACTTCTTCATGGTATCGTTGTAAAGCAAGATTGAACACGTAGTGCACGGAAGTGGAATGCTCGACGACAGCTAAACATCACAAATATATCATACTCCTAGTAATAGTACTACATGGAGTAATACTAGAGTACTAGAGTAGTAGTATGAGATCATACAAAATCCAAATCATACCACTCTTATGATGAGCGTCATATCATTCGACGCTCCTATCGAGTTATGTACACTTGGTGTGGCAGCTCGTGGACACCTTTGGCTGGCTGGCTGCCAACAGCGCTCCAGTTGCCACCAAGCGCACAAGCAGTGACGCCGGCAGGTTCGTTGACCCCGTTCCCAGCGACCATCCCTTGCGATCACCATGGCGACCAGCGGCGAGTTCAAGCGACTGGTGCTCAAGCAGTTCCCGCCCACGAACGAGGTGGAGACGGCCGAGAACTCGTACTGGAAGAAGTTCCACGCGCCGCAGGAGCTGCAGCAGGTGGGCCCCGTCACGCACATCGACGTGTCGCCCGTGGCGCCGCACCAAGTGGCCATCACCTCGTCCACGCGCATCCACCTCTACAGCACCACGACCAACGAGATCGTCAAGACCTTCAGCCGCTTCCGCGACGTCGTGTACTCGGGCACGTTCCGCTCGGACGGCAAGCTGCTGGTGGCCGGCGGAGAGTCGCCCCACGTGCAGGTGCTGGACATCAGCACGCGTGCAATTCTGCGCTCCTTCAAGGGCCACACGGCCGCCATCCGCAGCACCCGCTTCTCGGCGGACAACGTGCACGTGCTGTCGTGCTCGGATGACAAGACGGCTCGCTACTGGGACCTGCCCACGGGCAAGCCTCTCGCATTGCTGGGAGATCACTCGGACTACGTGCGCTCGTCGGCTGCCAACCCGTCCTCGCATAACGTCTGGGCCACCGGCTCGTACGACCACACGGTCAAGCTCTGGGACCTGCGCACGTCTGACCAGACCGTGTCCAAGAGCACCATGAGCCTGGACCATGGCGCTCCAGTCGAGACGTGCATGATTATGCCAGGTGGTAGTCTGCTGCTCTCGGCCGGCGGCAACACGATCAAGGTGTGGGACATTCTCAACGGCGGACGCATGCTGCACTCGTTCTCCAGCCACCAGAAGACCATCACGAGCTTGGGTCTGGATGGCACTGGCACGCGTCTGATGTCGGGATCGTTGGATGGACATCTGAAGATTTACGACCTGAAGACGTACGAGCTTGCGCACGGATTCAAGTACAAGAGCGGCGTGCTGGCCTTCGGTATGTCGCCGACGAACTCGCACCTTTTCGCTGGTACGGTAGACGGCATCCTTGCTGTGCGTCGGCGCACCTTGAAGCGGACAGAGCAGAATGACATCAAGACTCGCCAGGCTATCATTCGTGGTGGCAGCTACAAGTACTTCCTGCGTGGCAAGAACGCGAAACCGGCAGCTGCAGACTACACGGTGGCCACCACACGTCACAAGCGTATCCAGCCGTACGACCGCGCCCTTCGAAAATTCGACTACAAGAAGGCACTGAACGAAGCTTTGGACACGCGCTCGCCTGTTGTTGTGGCCAGTATGCTTGAGGAACTGCGCCTGCGTGTCGGACTCAAGCGTGCGCTGGGAGGACGCGACGAGGAATCGCTCGAGCCTTTACTGGCTTTCCTCATTAAATACGTGACGGACCCCAGGTACGCTTCGTTGCTTATCCACGTGTGCACGGTCGTGTGTGACCTGTACGCACCGAAGCTCAGCCAGTCTATGCTTATCGACAGCTTGTTCGTAAAGCTCCGTGAAAAGCTCAATGAGGAGCTGCGCGTGCAGAAGCAGGTGCTCGGTGTGGTGGGCATGATGGACTCGCTCATGGCTGCTCAGTCTAATGGCACGGTCGGTGTGGACGCCAGCACTTAGATTAGATCAGAAATACGATGCTGAAGGCTTCTACCCGGTTTATAGATATCCATTTGTGTGCACGTTGATCGCTTGGCGAAAACGCGGGTCTTCTTTTCTCATTCTCTCGCTTGCATTTTCTCCTCCACAGCTAAACGTAGAAGTCAACCAGTTGATGTGCAAAAGGGCGGCACGCCCGTCCATTCCCACGCAGTGTACGCACGGCGTGCGCCAACTTGATTCGAGTCCTGGCTTCCCTGGTCCTTCACTATTTGCTAGTTCCGTTCCTACAGTCGCCATCATCCACCACCTTTAACATCAAATCTATCTAGAAAGGGTGTGGATGACCTTGAGCACGTCCTCGAACTCGATGTTCTCCTGGACCTTCTTGGCCTGCATCTGGTTGTTCTCGTTGGGGGTGATCTGGATCAGGTTGTCCGCAACAGTCCACTTCTCAGCTGGAATGGTTGACAGACAAGCAAAGCCAGTCAGGATACAGCTTCAACGAGATGATAACGGGGACTGGTGCTGCCACGTACCAGCGACAATGTCGGCCACCTCCTTGTCAGACACGTTGAGCTTGGCCTTGACGACGTCCGTGGAGATGACGCTGTGGCTGCGGCTGACGGCCGTCACGATGTAGGCGCGCACCGACTCGAGGAAGCCCGGCACCTTCTCGGCGAAGGACGCGTCCTCCTTCCAGAAGTCCTCGAACAGGCACGACTGCAGCATGAAACCCGTGTGCAGCGCCCCCGTCACATTGGCGTCCTGTAATTCACAACCCCAATTACTCAGTGTTAGCCTCCAAGGAGATTGTAACGTCGTCCTCCGAGTCTGTGGCTGGGAGCGCGTCGTACCTCGCGGATGCTCTCCGGGACCATCGTGGAGGCGCCGGTGAAGAAGGTGGAGGGTAGCGTCATGATGCCCTTGACCAGAATCGTGGCCACATTCTCGGCATTCACCGTGGCCGGATACACCTGGTACAGCTTGAGCAGCGCCACGTTGGCGTCGATGTCCACGGTCTTGCTCTGCACCTGCTCGGCCAGGTACGTCTCCAGGACCTTCACGCTGGCCTCCTCGCAGAAGCCGCGGCCGTTGTGCACGGTCTGCAGCTGCTGCTGCGTGGGCGAGGCGCCCTCCGCCGTCACAAAGTCCACGATCGTCTGCTGCTGGAAGGCCGGCATGCTTGGCTTGGTGCTCTGCTGGGTTTCTTGTGCTCCCCTTCCGGTCGATTGGTTGGGAGGCATCGAATATGCGATTTAAAGGGTTTACATCGGGATAGGCAGGGTATGCTTTATGCGTGGCTTGCTACCCTAGCCCGGTCATCAAATCTATATTTACGGCCAATCGCAGCGTCTCAAAATAGACTCGTCACATGGCTACACACTTAACTTTGATCCATTGTTGCCTTCCGGTGGGTCATCGTCCGGTCGATGGATAAGAGCGATCGACCGACCCCGCTTTACTGTCCGCAGCAGCGCGCAGCGATCGCGTTCATGGGCAAGGGCAAGTCGATGCTGCGCTCGTCTGCTGCCTGCGTCCCAGTGAGCCGACTGCGATCAAACCAGGACGACGAGGGCGACGGCAGCAACGACAGCTGCCACGTCAGCACCACCACCACCGGACTGAAGACGATGCAACGGTCAACGTCAGCATTCGACCCTCGCCACGAAGCAGCAACAGCATCGTCAACAACCGCCCTCGGGAGCTCCAAATCCGTGGTCGTGCTTCGACGCTGCGAAGACCTGAACATCCGCACGGGCGGCTTCCAGAAGATCGAGGAGGCCGCGCATCGACTGGATATTCGACGTCCGCGGCAACCGCAGCAATCCCCGGCAAGACAAGAAGAGCTCAACTCCCAGCTTGAGGGCAAAGTGGCCGGTCTCAGGGCAAGTAAACTAACTTGAATAAACTATTTACACAATCGCCACATAATTTCCACGTTTTGGCCACCTCATCGCTCACAAACGTTTGTATCGGGCGAGCAAGGGCGGCGACATGGCGGACGAGGACGACGTGGACGTGGACGCCCACGCGCGTCTGCAGAGCGTGACGCTGGGCATGAAGCAGCAGGCGGACGAGCTGCTGCTCGCCCACCAGCTCGACAAGGCGCTGACGCTGTACCGTGAGCTGCTCATGCACCTCACGCGCTCGCAGGTGACGCTGCTGCAGCAAGGGGAGCTGGTGGTCTCCTGCCGCATGAACGTCCTCGCGGCGCTGAGCAAGGCCAAACGCTGGAGTGGCGTCGTGACGGAGGTGGAGGAGACGCTGGTCGTGTTCGCAGAGCTCAGAGAGGCCCGGGGGACGACGGACACTCCGTCTGACGAGCAGCAGAGAGAGAGCCAGGTGCTCGCGCGAGCCTATTACTTCCGGGGCTTTGCCTACTTGAAGCTGGGGACTTTTCTGCCGGCGCAACAGGATTTCCGTCGCGCTATGGAGCTGAACCCCGGGGACGAAACCATTCAGAATGACTACAAGGAGCTGCAGACGGCGCTGCAGGCGGAACAGAGAGTCAAGCAGTTCTTAGCTACGTCTATGAAGCTCTTCCAAACTGGGAGCTATAAGTCGGCGGTGGAAGCGTGCATGAGTGCGTTGAGGGAGAGCCAACTGCTGCAGAAGACGGAACTCACGGGGCTCATCCATGGGAATCTGGCGGCGATTTACGTGAAGATGAAGGACGATGCCAAAGCCATTGAACATTACAAGCGTACGATGTTGCTCGCTCGATGTGGTGACAAACCCACGACTGCGCAAAATGAAAGGGTATACGATATCCTGGATAGTCTGGCCGGGTGCTATTCACGCAAGCGGGACTACAGCTCGGCGTTGTCGGTGATCGAAGACCAGATTAAGTTGTTCCCTTCGTGTCCCGAGCGAATGGACCGCGAGGCGATGATGTATCTGAACGGTGGACGCATTTGCTACACGATGGGAAGGTACGCTCAAGCTGAGGAACACCTGGAGAAGGGACAGAGTGTGGCGCTGAAGGCTTCGAACCAGTTAAATTGCGCATACTGGCTAAGCAAGTCCTACGCCAAGAACAGTAAGGCAGAAAAGGCCATGGAGACCCTGGATGTAGCAATTCCGGCAGCGGAAAAGGAGGCGAATGCTGCAACCATCACAGACCTGCTGGTAAAGCTTTTGCTGGCAAGGTTGGACCTGCTGGATCCAGAAACGAATTCTTCTGCTACTGAAAGTGAATTGTTCCAGGGACCACTTCGAGAATCCCAACTCTGGCAAACCCTCAAATATTTTGACAAAAATCTGCAGATTTGTGGTCATGTTCGGGCTGCAGAAGTACTGCTTCACTTTTTCCAAGCGAAGGGAGAGTCCGGAGCCGAGCAACACCGTTCGGACATGATGCGTGCTGTAGCGCTGGTTGATTGTGTGAATATCGGAAAGCTATCAACGGCTGATGCTACAAATTTTATGAAGCTGGCGCTGGTTAAAGTTGACATGATGATAAGTCAAAGTTCAGCAGATCGGAAAGGTGTCAAGTACTTGCTGGCAAAATTGCTCCGTGACCTTGAGCTCCCTGGTGGCGCAGATCCGTCCTGCCGACAGCAACTGCGTGTCAGATCACTACTCAAGTTGGTGGATATTTGCATTGATGACAAGGAAGAGGAGGCCGATGATGAGGTTCGCAAATTGCTCGACGAGGCAGTAGACGTACTTCGCGCTAACAGTGGAGAAGATGAGACTGCATCAACAGCAAGACTTGTGGTGCTGCTACCGATGATTGGACGGTGGAGGGCTGCTCGAGGGGATTTTGTGGGTGCTGAAGAGGTTCTGGAGGAGAGTGTGGAACTTCTGCGTAGTGCCTCATACTCAAATGACGACCGCTTGCACGAGTCGCTCGTCGGGCTTTGTGTGGTACAGATTCGGTTGGGAATGCTTGAGGAAGCCGCACAAGCTATGAAAGAGGTCGAAGCGCTCCCAGTCGCTCGAAGCGCTAACGAACTAACTGTCATTAAGGACCGGCTGCAAGCGGCAGTGGAAGCGACTCGGGATGTGAAGCAGGAAAAGGCCAAAGAAACCGAGAAATCTCTTTTTGAGAAGCAGCAGTCTGCTTCGAACGGGCACAGCTTTTTGTATGGGGCGAGCCAGGTGTGGTGGGGCCGATGGTGCGGCCCGCTGATTGCCTTTGTTGCTGCCGTTGCTGTGACTTTGATGTTTGCATGAGCAGATCATCCTCCATGCCGAAAGCGTGAGAAATATGAACTGTAGGATAGGATAGTACGAGCCAAATGCGATGTTCCAGCCGATACGGTAGTATGCAAACTCTTTTTGCAACGTATCGATTACTCTCCGTCGTTGATTTTCGCGTCGCCATCGGGGTCTTCCTCCTCATCTTCTTCTTCAGAACTATCCCCCCCTTCGCCGTCATCCTCTCCGCCATCGGCGTCGTCGTCATCGTCCTCTTCCTCCTCCTCCGCTTTCTCTGCAGCTTCTACACGTATTACCACACGCACACAGCACAGAGTCAGCCCCCCACTCGAGCATCGGAGACAGTCACGTGATCCTTCATCTCACCCATGGCGTCGTGCTGCTTCATGGCTGCCAGCAGATCCCGCACGAGTCGGTTGTTGGGCTCTGCCTCCAGAACTGCACTCAACAACAACATCCACAGCAAGTCAGCAAACCTTTGTATCATATCCAAACGGCTACAAGTCGCTGCACGTTTTCTTACTTTCTCGAGCAGCGCATTCCGCCTCGACGCTGTCTCGCTCCTGAACGCTCTTGAGGAACGTCGTGAGCAGACTCACCGGCGCCTTACCAGGTGCCCACGCGCCGTCAACCTGCTCGTCCCATACTTTATCCACGCATTCCGGGCCGCGCGTGGCCTCAGCACCTCCGTCCTTCGCCTCCAGCGCTGGCGGCATCTTCAACGACTGCAACTCGTTCGCGTCGTTTCGAGATTCGAGATGGGGATACCGGTGAGATCTAATATTTACGTACTTAACCCAATATCTACAGTATGCAGGTACTGTAGCATCCGCATTGACAATTCACGTAAGCCATGGCGTCGAACGGCGTGAAGCGCGAGGAGGCGGCGAGCATCAAGGCGGAGGAGCGCGCAGACGATGCGCAGGTGAAGGTCGAGGCGGAAGAGAACAAGGACAGCGTGAAGGCGGAGGCCGACGGCGCCGCGGCCGTGAAAGCGGAGGCCTCCGACGAGGAGCAGAAGGCACGCAAGGTCAAACAGGAGGAGAACGGCCGCGTCAAGGCGGAAACGGCCGCCAACGGGGTGAAAACCGAGGAGAAGGTCAAGAAGCAGGAGGTGGCGGGGGTGCAGGCGGCTGTTGCAGCCTCCAGGGACGTGAAACTGGCCGTCCGAAGCGTCAAGCGGGACGTCAAGAAGGACGCGGAAAGCAAGCAGCTGCAAGAGCAGGAGGACCGCTCCCACATCCGACGCAAGACCGTCAGATGTGACGCGGCGCTGTGGGACTCCATTGAGTGGTCAGTGGCTGCTGGAGCCGAGGTGGATGCGGGCCAGAGAATTGGGACGGCTGGACGACTGGAGGAGGGCAACCACAGACCCATGCAGGCCCCGTGCAGAGGACGGCTGTACATTCTGACCAAAGAGCAGTCGGATGAACTCGTGGACGATAAGAAGGCGAGTGGGAGGAGGACGGTCGCGTTTGTGGAGTACTGCATCCATCCGGTACGCAACGGCCGCACGTGTTTGATGTGTCTCGCGGTTGTGGACGACGACGACGAGAACGAAGATATGGAGAGTGTCAATGTGGTATCTCATGGACAGGTCATCCGACTTAATGTCGAGGAAGCAAGTACGTTAGAGGCGGGATGCGGAGTGGCTCGAGGTGTGGAGAGCTGACGTTGTGTTTGCTGCGGTGGCTATCATAGAAAAATTCGACTCGGATAACATTAGGAGACAGCTTGGTGCGAAGAAGCTGTCGTTGGTGCTGGATCTGGATCACACGTTGCTGCACGCTGTGCGTGTCGACGACGTTGTGGGTGAAATCGCCAAGTCAGGTACGGCAGTTGATTGCGTCATGTTCCTTCAGTAATTGACGAAAAGCGGAATATCTCTTTATGTGCCTGCAGACGACATCTATTTCTTTTTCATCCCTGGCCTAGCGCAGCAGCACGTGGTGAAACTGCGACCAGGGCTAACAGAGTTTTTGACGGATCTATCAGCGCTGTACGATTTGTTCATTTATACGCACGGCACACGGCTGTATGCAGAGCAAATTGTCAAGATCATTGATCCGGAGGAAACGTACTTCAAGAACCGCATCGTGGCGCGTACTGACACCCCCGACATGCTTCACAAGTCGCTGAAGCTGCTTTTCCCGTCGTGTGACGACTCGATGATCCTTGTTCTTGATGACCGGATCGATGTGTGGAAGGAAAACGAAGGGAATGTATTCCTTATCGAGCCGTATCACTATTTCAAGTGCACTTCTGAGATCAACAACGCGTCAGGGCATGGTGTTGCAGGCATGGAGGATTCGGAGGCTGAAGCCAGTGAGGACAGCCACCTAGCAAAGTCAACAACAGTTCTCAAGGTGCGACTTCAGTGCTGCATTGAAAAACTTGCCCGGTTGTGTTGTGCATGAAGCCCACTCTCACTATTTTTTTCTGGTCTTTAGCATGTGCACGGAGCATTCTATGCGGGTCACGAAACAGGAATGCGAGGCACGACCGCTGAGGAGCAGATGGCTGGCAACGGGCGCGACGTCAAAGCATTTCTGAGCGAGGTGGGTTATTGAGTGTTTGTGCTTGAATTTCCGGGCATCTAACGATGATTATGTTCTCTAGCAAAAACGCGCGATCTTGTATGGTTGTCGTATTGTTTTCAGCGGAGTGTTTCCAATCGTAGGCCCCCAAAGCCATGAATCTCACTATTTGTGGCGTCTGGCGGTTGACTTGGGAGCTACACCAAGTATGACGCTGAAAGACTTCCCGCTCACGCATCTTGTGATTCACCCGGAGCGACTAGGAACTCAAAAGCACGTCCAGGTTAGTGGGCTGCTCATATTTATGCCGGTTTTTGTTGTGAAGTATGATATCAACACTTCTGAAACTGAAATGTGCTGAATGTAGGCGAAAAAAATACCTGGTGCGCTCGTTGTGACTCCCGATTGGATCCTCAAGTGTGCTCGCTCGTGGTCTCGTGTCCCCGAGCAGGATTTTCTTGCAGACGAATGGAAAGCAAAACATACAAAGAAGGAGCCTGAGGAGCAGACAGAAGATGGAAGACTGCCTGCTGGAGCAAGTGCACCCTCCGAAACAGCCTGTGCTGCCTCGGCTGGCACTAGCGGTGACGCTGATGGAAGCCAACCACCGCCACCTGCTGCTTCTGCCGCTGAAGGAAAGGCGGTAACGAGTATCTTACTCAAGCGAGAGCCGGGGAATGCAAAACGGGGTAAGCAAGTATCGTTTGCAAAGGCTGTTGATGACTCTGAAACCCCTTCTAGTGAAGACGGCACTGAACAGAGGTCAAAATTGGTGAGAAGGTCTCGAGTAATTCGCAGGGGTGCTAGTCGAGCTCGTGCCTCTGCTGCTAGCGCTGTTGCCACTGGTGTTGTGGCGACTGGAGGCACATTTGACTTCCTCTCAAAAATCAATGCAACGAAGCGTGAACCGCCTCGCGCCAGCGTCAACGCCAAGAAGACCGACGACGCCAAGAAAACACCAGCTCGTCCTCCACCGAAGGTAGCACATAATTTGTGTCTGTATTATGATTTTAAAGTTTGCAGCTTCTCTCTTGCTAACGAATATGCCCGATTTGGTTTTAAGCAGGATATCGATGATGCGTTTTTGCGACTCATGGAGGCAGAGGAACGCGAAACCGAGAAAGAGGAGAAGCGCAAGCACTCATCAACGAACATTAAGGACCAACTTTTCTCCCGGCGGACAAAGAAGGACGGTAAACGGTCTCCGGAGTCAAGTCCGACAGCAGCGAAGCCTGACGATAAGCGAATGCGAGTGACGACTCCTTCGGAGGAGACTAACGGAAAGGCTGAGAACGCTGAAGAGGAGGAAGATGAGGTGCGCCATGAATATGGTAACTGTCAAGCTCCTGTTTGGCTTATTTCTAACTACCTCGTGTCGTGTTGACCACAGCTGGATGACCTCGAAGCTGACATCCTCGGAGATCTCTAAAGATTGTACGGATCTGCAGTCATCGCTTCAAAACCCCGTTCCTCTTCTTTCTCGGTGCATGACGAAATAAGCAGGCTCTCCCAAATGTCAAGTCAGCCTTGCTACCCAGGCTTGTTATCCAACATCCCGCCGACCTATCGATCTCAAGTGTATGGCAACGCAACAAGTACTCAATAGCATGTAAGCGTGCTCTTCATTGTAGCTGCACGCATACCAGAACCCCGACCCGAACCCCGAACAACGGCACAGAACTAAAAAAGGGGCAGACTGCACCACCACACTGGTACTTGATTAGAAAGAAAAAAAAAGTTCTTACGATATTCACTTGAAACGTGTAGCTCCTCAATAGCAGCATTTACTCCTCAGACACCAGCTGACGAATCCTTTCCTTTAGCGTATCATAGCGCACGTTTGCCTCGCAGAGGAGCACATCTTTGTTGGCAATAATTGCACTGAGCTCGCTGATGCACTGCTGCAACGACTCCGCCTGCTTCTGCAGCTTCTCCTCCTCGGCCAGTCGCTCGTCCTTGCCGCTGATCGCAGCGTTGTGCTCCTTGATCTGCTGCGTGAGCGCCTTGATCTGCCTGTTCCCGTCTGCAATGATCTTGTCCTTGTGGGCAACCAGCGCCTCCAGCTCGCTGATCCGCTCCTGATCTTCGCAGGGCTCCGGCTCAGCGAAGGCGTCACTCACCGCTTCACTTCGTCGCTTAACTGGCTCATCGTGTACTGGTTTAGCGACTTTTCCATGTTGCCGGAGCTGCCGCATGACGGCTTTCCCCTTCCGGCGCAGCGTCTCGTATGTGAGATTGCCGAACGTGGAGCTCTCGACCATGTTGCGCCACGGAATCTGCGCCCCGTCCTCCAGCGCAGAGTGGATCACCCACACCCTGAACAAATCAAACCACGAAACGCTCAAGAAATTGGTTTGGTCGTAAACTACGCGGGCTTGTGAACCAAAATTACGTAAAAATTGGTTTGCGTTCAGATACGTCAGCATCCAAACCTCGGCGAGAGGTTTGGAGTATTTCGGGATAGAGGTTTGGAGCTACTTGATACTTGAAACGACTGCCGGCTTTCCTCGCCCGATACAACTTGTATTACGAGTCGGCCCGAGTTCAAACCAGCGCCGAGGTTTNAATTTTGGTTTGGTTTGAACGGGGCCTGGTTTGGTCTGGTTTGGTTTGTTCAGGGCGTGGGATCACCTCAACCAACGCCGCTCGCTGAGCTGGTGTCAGCATCGAGAACGCTCCAGAGGAAATTTTCACTCGCTTTCGCGCCATTTCCGTGATGAGGAAAACTTGCACTTGGCTACTCTTTTTATCACACTTCCAAAACCTAAACACAAGGAAACGATTTGACAAACTTTTTGACGCTTGTCAAAATCCGCCATTTGAAGCGAATCTGGCGCTTCATCGACTCCTGCTCGGTCTTCAAGGCCACATTCTCGCGCTTCAACGATGCCAGCCGTGCTTTGCCAGCGTTAGAAAGAGCTGCTGCCTGCTTGTCGTCCTCCATTACGAACAGCGCGCCATCCTCCACGCTACTCGGCTGATTCTGGACGAGTTGCTGGACCACAGGGCGCGTACTTCGAGGAGGAAGTTCCTCCGAGGAACCTTCAACGCGGTATTGCGAGGTGTTCGAGAAAGTTTCGCTCTGGCAGTCAGCGAAGCGCGCGATAACTTAGGGCGGTGTTTTATGCGGGTTTCAAGTTTGTGGTGTGGGGGAGACCGTCGGAAGGCAAAAACTTATACAACTAAATTACTGTACTGTGGTAATGAAACCTCACAATGAAAACGAAAGGCAAAAACTGGCCTTGGTAGTGGAGTAACGTTGACGTGATTCGGAACGCCAAGAATGCCACAGTGGCTTCTCGCAGATCTTCGCTCGCCACGGTGAACGTTGAGGACTTTGAGCGCACCACGAAAAGCCGGCAGGGGGCTATCCCGACAGAGGCTAAACCTTACTGTCTGCGATCATCCACAATTTGCGAACTATTTTTTCCATAGTATGCAGAGTATATCGGCTCCATTATAGAAAGAAGCCGTGCCGTCGTGAGAAATGGGAATGCTATTTTCCTAGGCAGCGTTTAGTGCCGTATTATCATACTGTTCGACGATTATGTGTGACAGCCTTGGAATCCCCTCCGCTGAATGCACGGCAATGATTTCACGAAACCGATATTGCAGGCAGCCTAGCCTTGCAAAAATGCACGCTTTGTTGTAATATCCCACCTCAACTAAGAAACAGCCCGGTACTAGTATTTGTGTGAATTTGAAGTGTCGAGCAAACTCATCGCTAACATCTTGGTTGTCAAATGATTGATGTGTAACACTTATTGTGAAAGCCGGTAGTTTTGTCTGGCCGCTTGGTCCCATAAACCAGACCTGTTAAAGATGGAAAGGTTATCTATTCAGGATGTGTTTATCATAAATCATGGTATTAATCCGNCCAAGTCGGTCAAGGCTTTGAATAGCCGTGCGGCATAAGACTGAGTCTAAATAGGGGCATTCAGAATAAATAAGGAATCTACCGAAATAAATAGGGGGGTGTATCTCTAAATAAGGTTATAAATTGGCCGATTTACTGTCAAATTAGACATACTGAGTGCTTTTCCCAATAGTACTAGAGTAAAATTCAAGCTCCCTTCACATGAATTCAAATAATAATATAAGCATTCACTTCAGATTCTCTTCGAAGTAAAAGCAATTTGCTGAGTTATATGTAGCGCAAAAATATGACCGCATTTGTTGCTGCGGAAAGTGCGACTTGTTTTGAGGATCCTGGAAAATGGCCGGTAGCAAAGTCAATACATGTAATATCTGCGCACTAAGGCCCTGTTTCGTTTAGGATTAACCACGGAGTAACGAAGGTCGGAATACCA